>VZSV01000137.1:935628-948612 GCA_013398735.1 Nothocercus julius
AAAAAAAAAAAAAAAAAAAATCAAAAAGTCCTCCTACTCACACTGGAGAAGCTTTATATCTATTAGGAGTTCCAGAGTCAGAAGAATCACCACCAATACTACACAGGCTATCAGGAAACTGTTGAGACTTGCACTGAGCAAAAATACCTGCCACACAGCTGCTCGTCTCCCACAGCACGGTTTTAGCCAGTTAGATCTAAGGAAATAAAATTAAGAGGGAAAGAGAAGAAGCAGTGAAAAAGGAAAAGTGCTAAAGAGCAGTGGACTCAAAATGACAAGCTCTGCCGTTATGAACATAATTATCATAATGCACAAAGGCTTTGCAAACCCACTTTTATTGGCTTCTTTATTAAGGTTGGACAAGTCTCCAAATTAGCATAGTGTTAACTCCTAGTTACGTGTCAGCTGTGCTGACTGATAATAATAAGCATGCTCAATTCCTCCTGGAATAGGGGTGAAATTTCACCCTGGGGATCTTGCTCAAGTTGCTCTCCTCTAATGAGGTTCTCAACCCTCCAGAGGTTACCAGGGCCCATGTGCCTTCCAAAGCAGAGTAACACAGATTTAGGCTCTCAGGCATGCTTCCTTTGCTGCTCTCTTCTTGCCTCACAACCTTTCACGCATATTTATTTCAATAAACATGCTGCAACCATTTATCTGTGGATACCAATAGCAGAGTTCCTCTGTACCCTAGGTTAGAAAGCAATAATGATTTTGAAGAGTTTGTCCAGTACAGTTTTGTGTGTTATCCCTGTTCTAGGACAGCACAGATCTGTTGAGACCTGCCAAATTCTGTCAGCAGTTTTTAATCGATAACATCAACTGTCAGCTTGCTATCAATACCTTTGAACTTCTGCAGAAATTTGTCTTGCCCTTGGTTCATGCCCCTCCTTGGTAGCTGGTAATGTACCACCATGAAGGCTGCCAGACTTCAGGAATCAGTGGCTTCAAGGAAAACTCGTACTTGGGTTTCAAAGAAAATCTGCATGTTCTAGGGACACCAGCTGCAACAAGTCCCACAAAGTACAGCTACCAGGACCAGAACATAGATGGTGAATTGGGAAGTGCTATGCTATGCTGCTGCTGATACAGCTTTTCAAATGTTTTCTCCAAAATCTCAAATTTGTCTTTTGAAAAATATTTGTAGTAGCAGTCATAATAGAATGGAGCTGAGATACATAAATCCCATACTGATACACAGGAAATACTATATCATGTCCCATCAGGTTTTGCAATGTATTGGCCCATCTCTGAAACCACTGATGAACTACAACACATCAATACACAAAAATCAATAGTATACAAGATGACATGATACCAATCAGTTCCAAGTCTCTAAATTGAACTCATGTTCTAATCAAACATTTCAAAAAAATAGCACAAAACATTCCCTGAAATACCCACACTCAAAAAATTAGGGGAAGCAATGACAAGCAATGTTCAGAGACTTGGTATAGGCAAACAGCTTCTCAGATTGAGAGTATCTGTTAAATGCTCGTACTGAGCGCTGCCCGATTACCTGACCCTGGAAGACCTTCTCTATTGACACTTTAAACTTAAGAAGATTTGGCAATTGTTACTGGATTTGCCTTAGCTGAGTGGGATTAAGGTTCTAACCTAAAATACAAAAGCACTCGAGGTTGATTTTTCCCCCCAGAAACTGCCTGAAAAAAAAATTACAAGAGAAAACAACTCAAATGAACTCAAAATTACAAGATTTGATGGATTTTAAAAAGCTATTTTTAAAACATTAGCAAAAAAAGGCATTGGAATAGGCCTTTTTGCAAGCTTTATCTTTTAGTGGATTTTATTTTACTCTACTTAGAACAGGATAACCTGTCTTCACTACAGCTGTTATTTTGATTCTCTTTTTCTGGGAGGGAGAGAGGGAGGGAGGAGGTAGATTTTTCTAACAGCAATACTACAGAATGGCCCTGTTTAACTTAGCTTTTGATTCTACTCTCTTACATTTATCTCCCGTCTCCCCAAAAGCCTGTTTGGCCAGCATTTCAGGTATTGCAGGGCAGCTTCTCCTCTTTCCTGTTCTCAGAATGATCAGTAGAGGGCCTGCGTACATTCCTTTACAAGCTCTATATAGTTGTGTTTTTAAAATATACCAAATATGCACCAGTAAGAATAACACCAACTGTGATACTCAGTAGACATTACATAAAGGCAGGGTAATCTTTACTCAGTTTAGTCATTATCTCTCAAAGTGCTAAGGAATAGAGTTGTGCTTCCCTTTGCAATAGAGAGATTTCACCATTTCCAAAAAACTTCTGAATTAAAGCATCAGCTTATAATTGAAAAAGTAATGTTCTGAAGAGGTGACTTGCAGAGCATCTGCATGCTTACACTTATACATTACTAATATATAGATTGATTTCCAAACTGCAAAGAAAATAAAGCACCAGAGAGCCACCTCCAGTTTTGTATCTCAATTCATTACACAGAGGTAATTTGCCACCTGCCCTGTTAAGAAGCAGTTAAGGGGCATCTTCACATCACTGTTCCACAGACCTCTCAGACTTCATACAGAACCCTCCCCTCCACTAACGCTAGGGATCAGCACATAATCACAGAATGGTTAAGGTTGGAAGGGCACATTGTGTCCTAAAAAAAATGAGGCACTGGATGGTTGCCTTCCTGGGTGCTCTTTGGCTGGTTTATTCCCTGCTACTTTGACAGCATTAGGAGCAGTACTCAGAGCTGAGTCCTGTTCTTGCCTTGCCTCCCCCCCCACCCTCCTGCTTATTACCTCTTGTGAGGGTGGACATAAATAATAAAAGGAATTGTACTTGGACTTCAGTTAAAACACAAATCTGCTCGTCTCCTTTAAGCCTGCAACCTGTCTTAGTAAAGTATCTCATTTTCCTGATGTATGAGGCTTCATCCATTTAACAGGTGAGAAATCCAGCGTTTGGGAAAAAAAAAAAAAAATCCCTATGGGAATTAGGGTAGGCTTAAATTTACTTTTCTAAATCCTAGCCATTTCCTGTGCAATGCTGCAAAGCTACACAAAGTTTAGACTATGACCTCAGCCATACGAATCTTTTAGAAAAAGTTGACTTTTACAGCCCGAATTTATCCAGAGACTACATACTAACCATACACAAGTATAAGACATTTTTCCCTACTCTAAAATATCTTCCTTACAATGCCTGAGTGAGGTAAATGCACAGGAACTGGAATTTTGTTTGATGATGATGGAATTTTACCAGGAAGAATTCTTTCCAAAGATACTTTCACATGTGGCTTTCTGAAAGCCAATCTGTCATCATGACTGCCAGTTTTATTAATAAACAGCTTGGAAGAGAACATAAGGCAAAACTGGGAAAGATTTAACATATTGCTTTGGTAAGGAACCACTACAAACAGTTTGTTCAAGCTGTTAACAGCTGTCACTATTTCTGTTTTCTGGTCTTGCAAACAAATATCCTCAAATCTGTGCTATACCTTACTCTGCCCCCTGCCCCCCCCCGTTTTTTTTTTTTGGCTAAGCAGCAAGTGTTTGCATCTCACAAGATGACTACAACTAGAAAACAGAAGGATGGATGAGATTCAAATCACACTCTGAAGGAGTACAAAGGCCATGGCCAGAAAGCAACAGAAATACAGAAAGGCTACATAACATATAAATTCTGGCTGCAGCAAAACCACAGGGAGAGCCTCACAGAAGGCTACAAGCAGCAGAACCCCAGAGGAACAGGTACAGCTTTGCATCCCTTTGCTGGACTTCTAGAGACTCAGCTGCAGCGATGCTAATGACAGAAGTTAACTATTCACAACACTCTGAGCCTTTTCACCCCCAACCTTTACAATTTCTAGCCCAGACACTCAGCCACAAGGCAACCTAATATTCATTTCCCGTAAATACCTCTCAGCATCTTAACTACCGTCAGCTCAGGACTTCTGGAATCACATTGGGTTGAGGGTTCTGTTCAGTAACCTTCAGTGAACTTCTCTTCCACAAACTTGCCCAGTCTTTCCTCAAGGCCAATAAGCTATTAGCAGCCACATACCCTTTAGCAAGCAGCTTCATGCATCTGCTACCAACTTCCTGAAGAACCACCTTTTGTTGTTTGTTTTGAACTGGGCTCTAATCTTTTAATGTTCCCAGTACTTATACTGGGTCACAGAAGAAATTGGACCTTAATTTAACCTCTGTCATAGCTTTCGTAATCTCCAATCTCTCAGGAATCATCTCTTTCCCAGACATAGGAGTCCTACCTTACAAGGCCATTTCTCAAACTGAAATTGCCTAACAGCTTTGAGTCTTCTCCAGTTTAGTTATCTACCTTATCCTCCTCTTTGACAGAGACTAGAACTACGCTTGTATTCAAGATGTGGCAAAGGCTGCATTTATAGATAGGCACACCAATGGCCTCTGTTTTACCCTCTGCTTTTTTCCTAATGAACCCTAATGTTTGATTTGCTTTCAGACTGCTACCTAGCATTTAGCTGAACTTCTCATGGACTCTCCCTTCCAGCCTAAACATTTCCTCTCTTCCATATTTCTCCTTTATTTGTCTTTCAATTTATGCATGAAGCCACATTTTTTCCAACATCCTTTTCCAGCTTCAATTGCTTCCAGTGTTGAGCCAAATATATTAGACCCACATCATTTACACTCTCCTGAAAGGTGGTTTGCAAAGTGCTCTGTGGGCTAACTCTATTGCACCTCTGTCCACAAAATATGGCTAGGAAAAAAAATCAAATTCTGTTGGGGGGAGGGGGCAGGGGGGAAGAAATATCAAACCAAAAAAAGTTTGAAAAACACCAAGCTAGAAAATCTGTTTCTTTTTCATTTGTAGCAGCATTCCCTCTACCCGGTGGTGCTACTCATAAAACGTACTAGATGGACATTATGAGGTAGAGAAGACTAAGGATTTAAACAGTAGGCTACATAAAATAATGAGCTATCCTGGAAAACAGTACTTCACAAGGACAAATGTTTTATAAAGGGTATCTGCTACAAAAAGAAGTCTCTAAATCATGGAACATCCTTGTACTAATATAACCCATGCGCTCTCTAATTGAGAGCTGGTCACCTCCCAGATTCAGTAGTGCTGAATGCTTTTCTGCTGCACTGCAGGTCTTTGTTTTGGACCAGAGCACAGAAAGCAGTAGTGATATAGTACTGCACAAGAACAAAGCAGCACTACAGGCTCATTTGCTATATTTTGCTGTTAAGATTTTGCATCATCCTTCAGACTGTGGCTGGCAGCTAAAAATAAGTTTCAAGTCGTGTGACTTTACACAAGGAACTTGCTCACTATAAGGCACAGTTCTATCATCCACCCAAAACCTTTGCATGGTATCTGTAGCTTGGACTTGATTATTCATCATGTATCAATCTGATATGTTCAAGGATCTGCATGAGCTGAATCAAACTTTTCTGAAGAGGGACTTTATTCTAAATATCCTGCCAGATAAAGATTTAAAGAGAACAGAGAAAGATTAGAACAGACTGCTCTAGTCTATTTGGTTAAGTCACCTTTAAATCTTACCAATAATGCAAGTAGAATACCTCAGAGATCAAAATATATATGAATATGAAAACCAGAAATACGGCATCTGACAATTATATGAGACAGACTGAAGGAACAGAAATCCTTTTTTTCCCCCAGGATGGATGAATATCTTTCATCAATGAAGGCCTGTAAAGAATTTAAGCAAAAAGTGCTAAGGATTTTGTGCATTAACTTCTGAATCTCTACACATCTATGTTCAGTTTTGGTTCTCCTCCTTCATCTCTCTCTACATCCCTTCCTGCAGTATTCTTTTCAGCTATTCCTACAGTTTAACTCACTTTCTAACTAGCCTGCAACCAACCAAATCTAAGGCTACGAACAAGTTATCATAAATTATTAGGTTACAATGGTGTGACTACTTACAGCTAACGTCCACTGAGTCACATTAATCATGTGGAACTCACAACCTTTATAGCTGTTGTAGTTTTAAGCACGTCCACATTTATGTTTACCAGAGGAAAATTCAAGAGCAGTAACACAAAGCAAATACAAGAAATAATTAAGAGATACAGTATCTATCTCCCCTACCTCTATCAGACAGATGTTTATTAAGGCAAAAGCTCATCACTAACTGCATACTACTTCACCAAAACATCCAGTCTATCAGGTGTATCTTATAATTATGAATGATACCTCTGAATTGGAATCTAAAGAGAATATGGGAAAGCTTTTTCCTCTCCCCATTTGTTTATAGCTTACACAATTACAACTTTCTGAATGAGGCCAATTTCCAAGCAATTCCCCATCATTTTTATTGGTCATTGATGGCACAGAGAAAGTATTTTTTGTAAAAAAAACTTGACTGGAAAAAAGAAAGAGTGGCACTTGAAGCTAGCTTTAAAATTTAGAAAGCTCCTTACCTTTCCAAGAGATTAGTCTCCTTAAAGAACTGTTTATATATTCCTTTTATATCTTTTTTTCATACAAGCCGAGTTTAATGCAAACAGACTCCCCAAAAAATTCAAAGAAAATCATCTGCTTTGCTGCTACTTTACATACAAGAGTACCACCTAACTTAGTACACACATTAGAGATGTGCATTGCACATTCTCTGAAACACAAAGGCACATTTTTTGAATGAGCTTATTTTTCATCCACATTTCTCTGGCCTTGATCACTTCTGCAATGCCTAAGCACAAAGCACTGCACCGTATAGTGCTATCTAAGGGGACTTCTAACAAGTTTACTGCAGGGCAGATCAGCAGGACTAATTAAGTAATTAACATCCCACTCATACTGGTTCTGAGAACAATTCTACTATTGCTCCACAGTGCTCCTCTGTGGGGAAGAGACATGACTTTACATATACAGATTGCTATAATCATATAAAGCTCAAAGATTAAATACATTGTTTGCATTTATTAAAAAATGTCCTTTTTCTGAAAAGGGCCCCTGCTCCATTACAATCAGCATATCCACCCAATTGCTTCTACAGAGCAAGTCAGGCACAGCAACCTCTCATTTCACCCACTGCAACTTGCAGAGACCAAGGGTACCTCGCTCCTTTCCCCTGAAAAGGTAGTAAGATGCCAGACCACCTACATGATTTATAACAAACAACATTTCTCATTGCAGATTCCATACTAACCTATTTCCACCATATCAACACTGATACTTTCCCTGGCTGAGAAGTTATATAAAGAGAATCCTTGTTTAGTCTACATTTGGAGAAGCCAGGGTTTGGGGTTTATATGAGGATTTCTGGGAGAAGAGGGGAAGGGCTTTATTTTTTGCCTTCTTACCCTTTTGCTACTGCCAGTCTTGTAGATGTACTTCAGGCACTAGCTTTATGTGCCATCTAATCTGCAGTCTTCTGTTGCTTAGCACAGGGATCAGCATTGTAAACTGAATTCTGACAAAAATAGCTCAGACTTACCACAAAATTCCCTTAATAATATCAAGAGACTGCCCTGAGCATTTGATAATTTGGAGCAAAGCCCTATCAAATGGAACAAAATAAGATTTTTATTCCTGTATCTTTAAAGCCACAGAAACATCAGATTAACAAATGACAGACCAATTTCCTATCTTTCCTTGGTGAGAGGGGTAGCTACTCTGGTGCCATCTGAGATTTTACAGGCACAAAACCAGGGCTGAACTACCACCCACCTGTGCCTGGTTGCTTATTAATAGCTTGTTTCCCAAGAGAAATTCTCTCAGATTAAACAAAAACTCTTCTGGTGTCCTTCACCAAAGGAGGTGAAGTTCGCACTTGGGTTAGTTCACTGTGCACTGTCTGGCATAAAGAAAAGCTAAAGAGGAAAAGGGCTGGGGAACACAGTCAACCCCCTAAACCAGAGGCTTCTTTTCCCTGCTGTTCTCTTGTCTGATGTCCCTCTTGATGCATGGAGATGGAGACTTACTAGTGACCAAGCTTGGCAACCAACATGAGGAACTAGGGAACAGCATCCTGGACACTAGGGACTGGGGAAAAAAGAAAAAATGCACAACACACAGTAATCTAACAGAGTAGGGTCATGGACAGCTTGTGACAACAAATCAGGACTTTCCAAGACGACCCTATTGTTCTTCTGTCACTTCATCCCAGGGAGTAAGAATCTGCTACACCTTCCAGGGCTGCACAGCCCTGGAACCATAAAAACTACAGCTTGTCTAGATCAGCTGCATATCTAGACCATCACAGCTGTATCAAATATACACTGCTCATACAAGCTGGCACCTACCCTGAAATTCTCAGACAAAAGTATGCAGTACCCTTGAAAGTCTGCAGCAAAAGGCAGGCTGACAAGCAGGGGAAGATGAGTATTAAGTCACCTTTCAGCACTCACTGGCATTACTAGTATCTTCTGGTATCTGCAGATCCGCAACCTGAAGGGAGGCACTGGGGGAACAAGGCTTCAAAGTTATGAACATGGATGCTGGCAGAAGCTACAGGGACTCAGACACTTTCTGCCACTGCCTTCCCCACATCAGTCTCTGCACACAGGAGAGAGATGTATCCGGCTCTTCCTGTACCAAATGGATCCCAACCACCATATCTCCTCCTTACTGATAGGTAGAGGACTGAGTCAACCACATCTGAACAAATCCATGAGGGGGGGGGGGAAAAAAAATAAAAAATAAAAAAAAAAAATCACACCCTTCTCTAATACCATCCAACCACCCTCCCAAACAAACCACAAAGTCCAACAGGGGCAGAATATTTCTCTTCCACTGGTGCATTTCTTGAGCTCAGCTCTTCTCCTGAATTTCTTAAGAAATCAGTTGCGGGTGCAACCCTGGGACTCAGCTGAACATACTCAGCCTACATACACTGAGACAAACTAAAGCTCTGAAATTTCTTAAGGGAATCCCCCTTTGCTGCTGGGTGGTCTGGACAAGAATCTGCTACTTCTGTTAGACAGATAAAGCCAGATGAGAAGACTGGATGAAGGAAAAGAACTCTGCTGACAATTCTGCTTCCATGGTTAGACTGCAAAGCTACCCAAATGGACACAATGGGAGATCTGTGGATTTAGGCACTGTGAAGAATGGAATTTCATATCATAAAATCTATGAAAACGCACATTTGAACTAAATTGGTATTCATCCAGCACCAAAATAGCCTGAGGGTTACACCTGCATACTCAAATTAATTCTGAAGTGCCTCTTTTGCTATGCAGGTTATTTTATGTTACAGTCATACCATACTTATATAACCTAATTGAAATGAATTTCCTTCCCCTTATTTGGGGTAACAACTTTCTGGAGATGTTTCACAAAGTCCAATTTAGAATGAAATTAAAGGAGGCAAGAGCTTTCCTCACATAGTGCTTCCTGACTACCATACAGAACACTTGCTGAGCAGAGATCAACCAGGTCTCCTTGCTGATTTCTGAGCTGAGGTTAAAATATATTCAACTGTTAATAACTGGAGGTTTTTAAAAAGCCTTTTAATGTGTTCATCATGAGAGCGCTATATGATTTAGTGTGAAGCGCTTTTAGAGGGATCTTACAGAGAGCATATATAAATTCAATGCAACACAAAGTTGAATAAGAACCATAGAAACAGAGGGGTTAAGCACAAGCAGTCACCTACTCCCTTGTCCCAAGGAATGTTCAGCTACACTTCTTTTGACAAACCTGTCATCTGAAAAATATCTAGTGATTGCTATCCCAGTCCCTGCCCATACACAGGGTCTATCCCAACACTCTAACAACTATTCTCTTTCGTGCTGAAATTCAAGTTCTTTATTTCTTGTCCTAAACACCATGGAGATAGTGAACAGACTATTCTCTTCCTCATTAAGATGTCTCTTACGCTATGTTGCTTTCAAAGTACTCTTCTTTGTGGGAAGCACACAGTTATTTCAATCAGTCCTCCATGGAAGGTTTTCTGAGCCTCTAATCATTCTCATTCCTCTGGATTCTCACCAGCTGACCCAAATCCTTTATTAAAAACTGCACACTGAGGTCTACCTACAGCCACATCAAGACTGAACAGGCCAGGAGGATGACTACTCTTCTATTTGGTAGAACTACAATGCTACATAATCTGACACCGGGCTATGTTTGAGCAGATATTATGAATCTGATTAGTAACTTTTATTCCAACAAACCTGGCACAGATGCTCTTTGCAAAAAAGAGTAACGTGCATATACGTTCTCAAAGACAACAGTCTCGTAGAAGCAAATTACACAGTACAAATTATTCTGTGAAAAGCACATACTCTGCCTAGAAGCAGGAGGCTAGACATACCTATCTAAAGAATCACAGGAACTGACCACCCTGAAGCCCTCCCGAGACACCTTTTACAGAGTATTCGCCTGCCTGTTCTGCTTATCTGACAGGCTAGAGCCTCGGTTTAGTTTTCCCTGTCTGACAGGAGACTTCCAGACTGTGTCAAGCAGCATTCAGAAATTAATCACAAAGAGCCCAATATCAACTTGGAAAGTTAAATAGCTTAGAAAAGTCATTTCCATTCTGTGATAGTGGTTTTAACATGAGTTTGAAGACAAGTGGATGCACTTCTCCATCTCAAGTTTTTTTTTTTTTTTAAACAGACTATGAAATTTCTTTAAGATAAATCTATAAAACAGTCCTTCATACTTACCCTTCTCTTTGGTACTCCTCATCCAAATTTGACAAAAGCTGGGACCCTGCCACAGACAAATCAAGTGCAGCTAAGGGTAGATCTCGATAAGCAAAATTAACAAGCTGTACAGGAGCAATGCTTTTGGTCTCTTCTTCGACTTGTTGTGAAATTATCTCAACTTCTGAAACACCACGTTCTATTGTAGGTCTGAAAATCAGTGAGACAAAAATAAACTCCTTCTATCTCTCCCCATACACACACATATTACTTAAACAAAAATAAACAAATCAGTAAAAATGGAGACAAGAATTCACAGAATCTTAAAAAGACTTAAAAGGCTGTTGCAAGGTCACTGAGGGAGGTGATGTCTAGCCCAAATCCATTCAAACTTGTATTTAGTAGATCCCACTGAAGTCAAAAAGATAACTCAAAGGAAAACAGCATTTGACTGTAGAAGCTACTTCAAAAGCACTAAATATAAATGGCTGTATTACAAAACAAACATGGAAACAAACTAGAAATCCAGCAGCAAAACATTTATGCAAAATACACACAGAAAAAAGGCACATGAATATTCCACCTAAAAAAATCTCACTGCTTTGTAGCTTAGATCAGTGAGCAATGAGCAGTTAAGCTTCTTATTCTTCACTTACAATTCAACTGTTAATTAATGGGTGGAGTCTGACCCCTTTTCTACTGTGGGTCAATATTCAAACAGTTTTGATGGACACTGACTTGATTTCATTTGACCAGAGAGGATCATTCTGTACAAGTTATTTCAAAGTAATTCCAAAAGAACAAGGGTTCAAAAGAATTACAGACTCATCTGGAAAGATAATCTTAACTATCCATACACACAAACACACAGATTACTTCTAAATCTGGAGAGGCACACTAATATTAAACAGGAACCCATGCATGCAAAAACCAGAGCCTGACTATGCATGTGTCTCCCTCATTCATAATAAGATCCTAGCTACCTAGAAACTCAAAAGTACTGCCAGGCAGCATATTATCTAGTGGATGCCAAGGATAATTTTATCATAGGCCAGAGCTTGCACAGCAAGTCCCAGCTGGGACTGATCCTTTGCAATCTCCAGGGAACATAGCTTGCTGCATTTGATTCAGGGTAGGTTGCAAGAATAAATTTCTCTAGCTTTCAGCCAGGGAAGCTTGTTAACTTCTGAAGAAGTCCCAGGCTTATTTTCAGAGGTTTTCAAGAGTAGATGTGAATATATTCTTTTTCCTTAGGGATATAGTTAAAAAGTGCTTAGCGCCCAACTTCCCTTTCTTGTTTGACTGCAAAAAATGCATGGGTGATTTTGTTTTAAAGCAGCTTATTAGAGTCTTCCAGCTATTCAAACAACCTAAGTGATCTCCCTCGCCTCCCCCCTCTCCCCTCCCCCCCCCAAAAAAAAAAAATAAATTTAGAACAGTTCTTGACTAACTCGTCTATCTTGTAAGTCTAAGGATTTGGGTGAAGGTGCTAATTTCTATGCAAAAGAAGCATAGAAAGACTATTGCTCAGAGGTTAACCATTAGATTGACTCTTTGGGATTGAAAAATATTACTCCTAAATTAAAAACCACTAACAGCTGCCAGGATCACACAAGTGACTTTGGAAATCTGAAAATGCCATTATAACTCAAGTATCTGGCAGGAAAAGGCTGTGACTGTATCATGCAATGGCAGAAAGTAGAGGTAAGCACTACTATTTGAACAACCTAATGCCTTATCTTATTTCATTCTTTGTCTAATCAGTAACAAACAAGTATTGAGATTCTCATCACTTCCCACAAATATATTTGTCTGCAAACAATCAGAAATCAGAGGCCACAGAGAAGACATAACTTTAGCTGGACTTGTCCTTCCTTGATTTTCAATTTTAGTGCAGCAGTACTTGCCACCCTGTGGAACTTACCCTTTACAAGTCCAAGGCGAGTTGATTCGTGCTAATTCAAGCTTTAGATAACTTACCAGATCCTACTGCTCTCACTTTCAAAACACCAAGTTTCCTTCCAGTAATACTGATGGAACCTCTTAGCGGCACAAAAAGCTTACATCTGTAAGTAAGAATTACTCCACTGGATTTTAAATAAGTCATAATTTTCCTCATACAGTACTTACTGAGGATTGCTCATGTTGGAGGATGCAGCCAAATTAGCAGTGGTCCCAGTACTCAACTAATTCCAGCTGTCTAGCACAGAACTTTTAGCCTTCTAAGATCAGGTTTCTGCAAGAGGCAAAACAAGGTTATCTAAAATTCAGCTGCAGGTAATTTGCAAAAACTGACATCCTTTGTCATTTTACAGAGTTTGTGTAATAATTTTATTTCCTTATGATTTTTATTCCAAGTTAATTCTTCAGTATCACGGAATGCATAAAGCTACAGTGTATTTATTTACACATGGACA
>VZSV01000137.1:948657-964447 GCA_013398735.1 Nothocercus julius
AAACAAGACTGTTTAGAAAGAGAACCAAGATCAGAAAGGAAGATTTTCAAAGAAAGCTAAGTGCTTGAACCACACAAATACTATTGGAAGCCAACCAATTCTTTTCTATACAGTATACTAAATTAAGATAAGAAACTGTAGAGATAAGAATGTTAGCTTCAAGATTTTTCCATTTGAAAATGTATTCCTGAATTTCTTTGCTACTTATGAATTAGTTCATGTTGACATAAATTGTAGGTAGGCCTCCATGAAGATAATATTTTCATCTACAAAACCTACTAACACACTTGGAAGAGGCACATCCTTCACTTGGGGCAGAAGTCCATTTGTGTTGTGTCCTGGCCCAGCACACAGAATGAAAGCTTGCAAGAATGAAAGCTACTAATGGAAAGGCTTGAGTAGGCAAAAATAAATAAATAAATAAATAAAAATAAAATAAAAATAAACCACCACACAAAACAGAACAGGTAAGGAATAAAAAATTCTTAGAAAAAAAGATATCATGAGAGTTTATAAAGCTGTTGTCTGGATTCTATGCTAAATACAATTAAAAATAGCAACCAAAATACAGAAGCACACTCCTACTTTGATTAAACAAAAACAGTAATTGGTAAATAAATATAATACAAGTGTATGAGATTAAAATATTACTGTCAATGACATTGAAAAACATTTACGATAAAAACATCACTTAAACTTTACCACAGTCACTTAGAAGCTGAACTGTTAAAAATAGCAAAGTATTTACAATGGAAGCCTCTAAATATAACAACAGTATGACGTTTAGCAATCACTTGATACCAGATAATGAAACTGAACTTACATCATTTGCAGAGCCATTTCCAAAGCTTTAATTCACGTCCCGTAAACTTGTAGTAAAGTAAAATGTAGTCAATCCATTCTCTGACTTTCTAGACAACGTGCCTGGGTATGCAAAAGAAAAGGGTTTGCATTGTGATCACCCTCTTCAAGCATGCAAGGGAGCCAAAAGCAATTCAAATGTTCGTGTGAGGAAAAGAAACACGGCTGACTTTAAAGCAACAAATGTATTTTAGGAATGGAGAGAGGAGAGAAGAGAAAAAAAAAAAAAAAAAAAAAAAAAAAAAAAAAAAAACAAACCACACACACACACACGGGCCCTTCACTTATCTATAAGCATACAACACTTCTAAAATCAGAGTAATAACCTACTTTTCTTCAGGAAGACCTTCTCTGATGCAGCAGAGACTTAGATATTTTATACTGATGAGTCTTTTCTCTAGCTTCCGTAGTCCTTGCGTTATTTATTACATCCCTGAGGCAGCAAAATACTTAAACATTTACTTAAAGTTAAGCGTGTAAGTCACACTACACACTAAAGGGATGTGGTGAATTTGTACACATGGCAGTTTTATAATTATATCTACATAACAGCAAAATGTCACCATCAGTCTTGTTTTGTGATGTTCGTTTTCTAATGCTTCCTTTTGGGTTGAAGGTTTGCCACACTTCTCAGAAAAATTTAAATGAAAGTTTCCCTCCGAAGAGTTTTTCTAAGTCCTCAGCCTGAGAAAATAGTAAAGGCATAAAGTGCTCGGCACCTGCCTTGCAAGGCTGAAGGGGATATGGAGAATATGCATTTGTAGGCCTGGAGAAGCAAAGGTAAATGTGGATACACATTTAGGAAATGGGAATAAAACTGATGGAAGCTGACCTCATATGAGGAGCAGACATAGGGAGATGGAAATTTCTTAGCCTTGGTAAGGCTCACCATTTACTTAGGAGCTAACACAGCACTAATATTTGTGACCTCCCTCCCAAAAGGGCTTTAAACAAACAAAAGAAACAAAATACATATAGATTCTTTCAAACTTTGGTTTTCAGATTAGTCTCAGGAATTTTCACCCCCCTAAACTGGAAGCATTCATATCCATTATGAAGTATTTTGCTTCATAACTCAGCCTGGTCTGAACATCACTGAGGCTAACCGGCCAGACCTGCTCCCTCTCACTGGAGCTAGCACCTCTACAGGAAACATTTACTCACCTCTAGGGCTGAAGGAGCAACTTGCAGCTGGCAGGAAGCCCTTCCGACAGCTCTGATGGCCCCGAAAGGAGCAGAGTCCAACTTGCCTTCCCTGCAGAGACTGTTACCATGACCCAAAGCGCTCATGAAGGCGAGACAAGTAACACGGAGAGCAACAGGAAAGGAGGTAGAGCGAGTCAAGCCTCCAGAGGATTCAGTGAAGATTTCCTGAGAAAAAAAGTGGCAAAAAGTGAGTAATTTTTCACACAATTAACTAACATTAGCTAAATTAATCAATTAAAATATATGTAACTAACAAGTACTTAACATATACAACAACAGGGTGGCACAGCCAAAACCTTCAAAGTGCATCTAATAAGGCTATGTATATATCCCAAACAGATTACAGTGATTCATGTTTCTTTTCTAGGCTTTATGCAAGCTACAGAAATCTCAGTATAACAAAAATATATATTCTCGGTATACACTGAAGCTTGGAGAAATTTATTCTTTCCACGCATTCCTCTCCATCTGCATGCACATACACTTCCTTAAAGAGAGGGACAAACTTTTACATCAGCATAACCCACTTCGAAGATCCCCAGGAAATTTGCATGTGACTATCACTGGGTGCAACTCAGAGGGGCAGGGGAGGAAGGACTACCCCTGGCTATTCCACTGCCACCTCAGAGCAGCAACTTTCCTGCACTCTGTAGATAAAAATGCCTTGGTCTCATCCACAGAAATTATTTAACAGCTTGTCCAGGCTGTCTTTACTCTCTTACTATCAAGACCAGACAGCCCAAGCACCCAGCAAGTTACCAAGTACAAGCAATGTCCATTTTGCACAAGTGCTACTTGCTCAGTGGTACCACTCATCTCATCGGGCTACCTATAATGGGAACAGTTTCCCAAATTAATCAGAAATAGATTTAAAAGGGCATATGACGAAAAAAGAAAGAATTAACCCCAAATTTTCTTGTGTAATGGCTGGGATAGTGCCTTGTATATACTGAAAGGCCAGTGTAATCTGATGGGAGGCACAGCTCTGCATCCAAGCTTCTCTATAGGTTTGTTAAAGCTGTTGTCCAGCTTAAAATGGCTGGGATCACAGTCCAGAGGCCAGCAGAGCTGACTCAGCTCGTCATCCTTCTGCTGTTGAAGGAAGTTGCACCTAGTTCACTGCAGTCTTCCAGCCAAGAGTGTAGAACAGCTGCAAATGCCTTTTCCAGCCCTTCTGGATTCCTGCATTCTTGGCATAGGTATTATATAGAGGCTGGTGCTCCTTGATTTTTTAAGTACATCTTGCATTACAGTTTCTTTTGCCCCCTCTGCGGGGACCTTGGCAGGCGGTTGCTCCACACATCGTTGGTTATGCTCAGAAATGGGGGAAGCAGCGTCATGTGCCGCAGCGCTTGAGCAAAGGTTCACGCTAATGCCCCTACCTAGCACATCTCCTGCCAGAGTTAATTTGTTAATGTTTATATCAACCTTTCAATGTTAGTAGCCACACGTCAGCTGTTGCTCACTAGAAGGAGAAAGAGTCCAACGGGGCGGGGGGAGCAAGGTAGTGCATAGACTGCAGTCTGTGACCTTAGATCACATTGCACAGACACCAGGAAATGGAATTGTTATTTCTACAATAAGTTATGCTGTTACTTCTGTCTATAAATTGAAACTATTGCACAGCCTAAAGCTCAAATGGAAATGGTGGTTATTAAGGTTCCCAGGTAGAAAGGTTCCTACTGTGCAATGCTAAGGAAGTCCTAGAGTTGTCCATTAAGCCTAAGAGGAGGGAAAAACTTTTAACAGGAGCACTAGAAATACCTAATCAGGAAGATTACCCCCCTAAGTTTTCAAAGAGAAAAGGGCAGTGTGATTCAGAGGTAGCTGCACTGGGCTCCTGTGCAACCACAGATTATCTGCTGGCACCCTGGAGCATGAACAGGACCCATCGTTCATCTCCACCAGCATGAACAAGGTGTTGCAGGATCAAACCTCACAAGCCAGATAACTGTCTGATTTGACTGATCTCATTTTGTCCTCCCCATTTTAACCAGACCCATACATATCCATATTTAAAAAGTTTTAAGTCATATATGCTAGAGGAGCAGTTTTCAGAAATCGAGAACTCTGCACACCTGAAGGGAAAACCAGAGAAGCTCCAGGAGGAGAGCACCAACATCACCTCGCATGGTGTTACAGACAAGGGCACCACAGGTTTCCAGTGAGCCGGTCTATATGAATTGAAGTCTGAAAATAATTCTGTCAGGACGGGAGGAAGGTACTGAAACTATGTGGTCTGAGTTTAATATTTCTTCAATTTGATATACATATATACCTATTTTTTTTAATGGGGAAGTTCATTGTAACAAAACAATTGAGATATTTTGATTAAACCAACCCTCTTCAACCCTGTTGTTTTTCAGGCCAGCTATTTAAGAAAATATGTGGTTTATTCAGCTCTGCATAGGTACATAAGGAATTCTTCCTATATCCATTTTCAAAAGCCCTAACAGAATTCAATTTGACAAGAGATTACGAACACTGAGATGCCAAGTAGTAAACATAAGCAACAAATTAGTTTCCTTGTCAAATCAAGTACATTTGATAAACACTATTACGCTTACATTGCAGACTCCCAATTGCACTCATAGCTATAACAATGCATTCCCACAGCATTTCCAAAGAGGAGAGTGGTATAAAGATATCAGGGTTTCTTTTATTTCAAGGAAGAGGAAAAGGATGCTGAGTTTTGCATCTTTGTCTGTGAAGTGATGCAAAGTTTTCAAATGCATCATATCGGAGAAAGGGGAACGAACCACTTAAGCCCTCTGGCACAGTAAAAGTATTTAGATTGGAAAATAAAAAACAGACATTCAGAAATTAGGAAATGCTACATTTGAACTTGCTCACGCAGCCATAATTCAATCTCCTTGTGGGATCATCCTGTGTGCTGAAATTAAGCAAAAAGCTGTGGAAAAAAGTGATGTGTAATCACATAATTAAAAATTGGCTCATAATTCATTAATTCAGTTGATATTTCCTGAAAGGAGTTTAGATAGGCAGAAAACAAAAAGATCATCCTGTACACAATTATAATAATCTCTCCACAATGCATTCTGTTCAAAATCTGAATCCTGACCTTTCAGCACTGCAAATTTGGATTGCAAGACAAACACTATTTGGAAGCAGAAAAAACACCTTCTAGAGGAAAACTAGACCAGTACAACCACCCAGGAGAGCCTAATCTAGCAGCCCTCTTCCAAAGGGGCCTGCAGTTCCCTCAGGCAGTAAGAAAGAGGAGGAGCTGGTGTTTGGGTTTGGGAACCTCTACTGAGGATCCTTCCCTTTAGTCTCTCCTCACCCAAGAACTCCCAACCCAAGTGTTGTTGGGATTAGGAGGGGGCCATATGGCAGGTCTATGGGCAGGCTTCTGCCACATGCACACATGCCCCAGCATGAGATGCTTTCAACATGTGCTAATGCCATCCTGTTCTGTGTCCAGCAGTGTAATTCATTTAGCTGTAATAAACTGGTAGAGCCTCCAAAAGTTCTTCTCAATAGCTTCCCCACCTGCTTAATGGAGATGAAAAAATATGCTCTACAGGGCTCCCGTAGGTCCACGGAATGAAATATGTAGTTGCTCAGTTTCCTTAAAAGGTCAATTTACTGATATGTCTAGTGTTCAAAGGTTTGGGCATCTTGATAGGAAGGGAAACCACAGAACACCTTGTGTTCCAAGTAAGAGTATTGGGCACAAAGCCATCAGGTCATGCCATTTTACTGTGCATCAACTCTGCTCAAACCTCCAGCTGCTGCAGACCGTATGTGCATTTGAGAAAACCTACAAATACAAAGCAGCAACATTTAAGTCGCAATAAAAGCAGCTTTAAGGGAGATGATCTCTTTACAGCCCAGCCCAAAGACACCAACACAGGCAGCAGAACAAGGTGAACAGCTCAGGCTGGACACTGTATTGACACTGCTCCTGGGCTCCCAGCTGGAAAGCTCAGAAATAGCTTTTTGGTCTTGTGCTGATGCACATACTGGTGGGCATAAGCCTGGAACTGCCAGTTCCACTGGTTTGAAAACATCTGGTGTTTTCCAGTCTGGGAAGATAAAGGGCCTCAGGCTCAGCAAGTACCTGGGCAGGAGATCATTGAAACATCCTTCATACTACAGATAACCGTCTCCGCCTCAACCTGCGATGTTTTGTTCCACAAACTCTGTCTCTTAAAAGAAAAAGACACACATAAATCCTCTGTTATTAAATATATATATATACACACATATAAAAAAAAATCCTACAAGTTTGAAACACAGCGAAGAGTTTGGTTTATGCCTGTTTGGCAAATAGGAATTTCTGAACTTCAAATACTTGGGAATGGTACCAACTTAGCTGGGGCATGTGAAGCCAGACAAATTGCTATTGAACACACACTGAGCAACAGTTCACTTTGAGCAATTTCAATTGCTTGGGTCAGTCAGAAATTGACTCCTGGCTTTTGCTTCTAGTCCCTTTTCTTACTTTCAGGAACTGCAGTAAGAAGCCACCAACCATAGACTTGAAGTTTTGTTTTTGGTTTTAGGAGAACAAGGTAAGAAAATCCATACATTTCTCAGTATGCCAGGGCGAATGTTTTCAGTCCTATGCAAAGTTCTGGCAGCTCACCTGATTAGCTTTGAGCTATTTACACATACATTAACCTCAAACACAAGCTTGAATATCTGCCCATACTCTGAGTAATGGGCTCCTATGTACCCTTACTCTCTAGTCCTTTCCAGCCTTCAGCCTTTTATACAAATTCTCAAGCCTCAAGTTACAAATACCTGTTCTTATAAAAGATTCTGGATTTTTTTTTTTTTTTTAAAGAAACTTAATGTGATTCTCTGATTTTACAAAGGAATTAATATCAAAATATAAGAGCTTCGGTGCACTAAAATTAGAGCAGAAAAAAAAGGACAGACTACATCATAAAAAAATCTTAGTGGTTATTTATTTCCTTGGAGCTGAGGAAATGAACACATCTTGCCAATTATGGATCTGTGAGGCCCATGAATATATTCCTATTTCAGATGAGAGACTAAGATGAACGTTATTTAAAACAACTCAGCATCTCTTACAATCAGGAGTGCAGAAGCAAAGAGAATTCAAGCAGCTCAATCCATTCAAGCTACTAGGCAAGTCAAATTCAGCATCTGGAAGTAAGATTTCACAGTAAGAACCTTCTATACTAAATATATATTTGAGAAATATCCAGGTTCTGCAATTCCTTTTAAGTACTGTGGGCAACCTTCCAGACAAAACACATTTAATTCACATGATTTTATGGCTTTACTGTGCACCTTAAAGGCAAGTGTATAACAATCAGCCTATTGCAGTGAAATACAAACAAAGCTACTCCTCATAGATCAGCTTCTGGCAACAAGTAGCCCAGCTGTAGAGACTGCAAATTTACAAAGAGCTGCAATATTTCATCCTGGTGATGCATACAGGATAAACTTCGCTCTGCTGAATCACACAGTTAATCAAAGTCTTTAATTCAACTCCTGTCTGATTCTTCAGAAAAAATGAAATTATTTCACATGGTGCCTATGGACCCAGCCATTATACTGTTCACAGCTGAAAAATTCTTTGCTGACCACCTGGAGCCTAAAAACACAGCATGCAATACACCAATAAATTGTTTTAACATGTGGTTAAAGCTATACGACTCTGGCTCCCTCAATCAGTAATAAAGTATTTACATGCTATAGGCCAGGTTTCTGCCCCAAAATACTGATGGTGAGCAACTGTGTCCAAGCTGTGAGAGAGCAGGCTAAGCCCAACACTCCTACATACTCTGAAAAAAGTAGCCCACCCAGGGCAACTGTGTAAATGGGTCAGTAATCTCAGGAACTTCCAGGTTTAGAGAACTAACCTGCACATACACACCTCACATACTTCTAATTGAAGTGTGGAAGACAGCACCCCAGAGGAGACACTCGGCTGGACACACCTGGAGTGTCCACAGACACAGCACACAGAGGGGAACAGTTCTTCCCACAGGAGCTGGAAGCAGGATGGAAGCTGTTTGCTCTTTGCCCTGCAGCAAAGTGTCACCATGGCACAAGGGCAAACAGATTTCCCTGATTCTACCAAATGAAAAGGGGAAAGGAAAAGCAACAGAAGTTCAGATGGGTTCTGCACAACAACAAAACAGCAAGGGAAGGGACAGGATCTGTGTGACACCTGCTGCATCCAAATCCCAGGAACTCCTATAGCCAAGGGCTAACACTCCAAGGTCTGCCTCAGTATGTGCCTACAAGTGATTTACCTCATGAATAAAGAGCTTTTACCTCCACCTTGCGTTATGCATTTAAATTACTTTGCAACTTAAAAACCATCAAATTCATTCTTAAATAGTAATTTCAGTCACTATCTGTACCTAACCAAGTGTTTTTAGAGCTCTGAAGCTCTAATTTTTCTATGTAGGAAAAAAAGGTGAAAACCATTTTATTGATTTTCTGCAGAACTTTAACATAAGCATTAGGTTTCATTAACTGGAACGTAATCAGGTTTTCATGGCTTTTTTTCCACCGGAATTAACAGATTCATCAGTTATTTTGTATCAAATACAGAGTGCAGAGCAGGAATTACTTCTGGAAACATAGAAAAGTATTTCCTCTGGGCACACATACAGATTTTTGTTACAGGGTGAAGGCATCCGATTATTCATACAAGAACATATTAAAATACTTCCAGTTACTGCTCATGTTTACCTGGAAGCAGTACATTACATGCTTATTTAATTCTCCTCCCAACCTTAAGCTTAAAAATCTACCTCCACCATTTCTGCCAAGCTTCACACATCCTTTAAGCCCCTTAAGGGCAGAAAGGGTCAGCACCATCTTAGTGGATCAGTAAGCAGAAGGTACCACAAACTACTGAATAAATTGCAAAGGAGTATGTGAATATCCACTAAATTACTCCCTTTCCTTTAAGTCAGTAACTATCAGCTCACATTCTTCCAGTATGAGTGCCAATATCACAAACTTGTGATTAAGAAAATGACAATCAAAATCTAAATTCTTAAGGACTCGAAGTCTACTCCTCACTAGGAAATTACCACAATTTAAGACTGAAAAGACAATCAGTGCCTACAAATTTGCTACTACTGCTAACATATCATGAAACCCACCCTGTAAAGCCACAAGGATGCTGCCCCAGGATTCAGGAGACTTAAATTTATTTATGCATTCCTCATTCTTCCTGATATGCTCAGAATCAGGGCTTTAAAGACATACAATAAAACTGAACATCATCACTCCTAACTTCTAGATGACCACACCAATAAACATCCCAGTACACCCACAAGTCACAAGCACTGAGCAATAAATTAGAATAATACTTAAATATGTCAGAGGGACATAAATTTCATGTTATGTTGCCTACAGAAACATTTGTTAGTTAATGCTGCTTCAGCTGCCTGGACTCAGAGCCTACATGCCACAACACATACCCAAGCGCTTCTGGAGATGTAGAGCTCTATCTCCTAGCTCACAGTTCTGCCCTGCTTAAGAAAAGAAATGGTACTTCCCTGTCTTAGAGAAGTTTTGAACATATGCTTTCTAGGCTGTCTCTAAGCTTAAGGGAAAGAGAATGATGCATCTCATGAAAACCCAAATCCTAACCTCAAAGCAAGTCTACCCAAAGGGACACTCAGAGTATCAGAGGCTTTCAACAGACAAAGACTTGGCTTCAACTTCTTTGGCATTTCCAAAAGTAAACTTCTGAGTAACTGTGCTATACAAACATTTAACAGAAATACATCAAAAATAGGAAGAAACAAATCTATTATAAAAATCCCACATGCATTTTCAACTAAAAGCTATATATGCTAATTGCTAGGCCACTCTCTGTACAGGATCACACTGTTTCTCTACAGCTGGGGAGATATACCGATTGAAAAAGATGATTCTCACTTAAAGCAGAGACTAACTGAATCAGATGAAGGCTGTGTTCCTGTGTGTGTGTTAAATAGCTGTGATTCATTTATGAAAGGAGAAAATTACCTTTACCTCACACATTAGCCTCTGCTGGAAGAATGCAAGACCATGCGACATACTGCTACCCTAGAGTTCAGTCCAGGGAATATGTAAGCAGCTGTATTGGAAAAGGCTTCATTTGCTATATATATTGCAAGAGAAAATCAGAAAGAAACTAGAAAGACTGAAGCACACAGTCATCTTTTATCCTTCAAAACAATGGGATGTTGTTCCTAACTATCCCACAGAGCAAAGCAGGACACGGTCTCCATCAGAGCCGTGCAGACAGAAGAGCTTCAGGCTACTACTATATAGTAGCCTGAAGGAGCAGTCCTGCTGTCACCCTCCTCAGCTCTACTTTAGCAGTACTTTAGTGCCTGAAGTCCCATGAGCCATATTCAATAAGGAGGTTCTAATACACTGAACAGATAGAAGGATGTTTTCAAGCAGTGGTTATGCAAAGGATCCATATGGCAATGCATGTCCAAAAATATTATGTTTAAAAAAAAACTTCCTCTTAAATCTTAAGATTAAGGCAGTTAATGATGTCTTGTTCAAAACTGAACCGTTACAGCTGCAAATCCAAACTTAAGACTTTTTACTGCAGCTTTGTTAAAGCTACTTTATAAAAATACTGAACCATTAAGAGGCAAAAAATCCAGAAAAAAATGCATCCAGAGACAGCCAAATGGAGAGCAAGGAAGTTAAGTCTATGTTATCTTCTGGATTTAAAACATGAAGGGCCAAACCACCACAAAGATATTAACATTAACAGTCAATTAACCCCTTCAAGCCAATCATCTACTAAATTAGTTATCAACCTCAAGCCAAAGACCCATGGAAACTGAAGTCAACCACAGTGAGGACACAGTCCCCAGCTAGATGCAAAGCCAAAGACAACACGAGACATCAGCACTGGAGTCCTGACTCAAACTCATGTTTTTTGATTTTTGGTCTGGTATTCAGTCAATGAAAAATACTATTTCCCAAAAGAAAGCTAAGTCCCCACTATACTAAGTGCATTTTTTTTTCTCCTTTCTATATGCATATAAAGGTCTTTCAAAAATAAGTTTCAAAGTCTTTTCTGAATTAGAAATAAGAGACCACAAAATAAAAAAAAATATCAATACATCTTATACATCTTTTCCAATAAAACAAGAATATCTTCATGGAAGCAAAAGTAAGATTACACTGGCCTCAGGTCAGAAACTTGCTGCACCTGACCCTGAAGTAGTACAGGCAAGACAAACTGCTTGCCAAGAAGGGCACCTTAAAAGCCCTTCTGACCCATCTTGTAATCAATCATTTCTATTTCATATAGCTCTAAAACACTGGTTCCTTAAAACTATGTTATCTCCTTGTGTTACTCCTTCCACTTGCAAGATATTGATTTCAGACATGTTGACAATTCACAGCTCATGACCTGACACTGGCTTACAACATTTGAAAACACACAGGATAGAAAGCTTGCAGATGGTATCACGCATCTGTTCTCAGTGAGAACTGTCAAGTCTCCACTCCAAGCTTCATATGAGATGAAGAGAAAAAAATAGCAAGACGATAGTCATAAGTGTTTGACTCTTAAAGTCCTAGAAGTGAATATGCCACCAAGGCAAGAAAAACGGCCCATGCTCTTATTTTCTTATGCACTACTCAGACACATTAAGTGCTTTATAAGGTGTTTTCTAAAGTGACATAAGTACTTCATCTAATTTCAGACAATGCTTGCAGTAATAAGATCACTGTCTTAACTAATATATGCCAAATGCCTCAAGTACAGGTGGGCTGAAAACAGTGATTTTTCTGTGATATTGAAAATATGAGCATTTAGGACAAGTACCATGAGAAACAGGGAATGTTACAGGACAAAAAAAATGCTGAATCAGAGCAGTTTTTGCAAAAACGATTTTGCTTACAGATTTTTTTTCTTAAAAGCTCATGACCATTCCTTAAGATACAGGTAACACAAATATTCTTCCTCTACTAAGCACAAAAGGGTAATTGCCCAAACTAAGCGTAAGCAGCTCCAGAGAACACACAATTAGAAGCTTGACAATATCCAATAGACTAGAAAAAAGTCTGCCATGGACAAGGAGGCCCAAACACACAATACCCTTGTCCAACACTGGAACACTTCCTGCTCCGGTGGTACTAACATAAACGAGTTCAGGCCAGTTCAGGCAGCTGAACACTATTAAAGTAGTTTACCACTAACCCAGGCTGCTGCAGAGGGCAGGCACAGCACACATGCATAAGGCAGAACCAACACCTCCTACTTGCAGCCACAGCATGTCCCATCTCAAGAACCCTAAGAAATACCTGTAATACACATGATTACAACATAAAAACTTGCGCTCAGTAAGGAATCAACCGATTCACTTTATGCCAAATTACTACACTTCTCTTTGCTCTTGTAAAGATGAGCCCTAACACAGACACATAACACAAAACTTATTTTTTCCTCCTGCTTTTAGAGAGAATGCCTTTATTCGAGGAAAGAAACAACCTGTTTGACTGTGTCCAGGCCAACAGTTGTTCTTAGGATTAGAGAGAAGGATTACAGCGGCTCACAGTCAGTGAGCACTGCTGCTGCCGTTCTTTCATACTAGTTGCCAAGTTGGCTAGTTTGAAGCTCACTCTGGTATAACCACAGAAATTGATCTGCAACATAGCACCAAATTAAATATTTAACTCAAACCATTTTTTTCCTACTTACTAAAATAAATAAATAAATAGTAACTGACAAACTATAGACTTGGCATCCCTCAAAGCGGCAAGATTTGCTGTAAGTATCCAAAAATATACTTCATGGCTGACAGCCCAAGGAATCGATCATTGAAAGTTCAAGAGGTACATTTACAGTCCAGATGTTCTGAAACTGCGCTCCATTGACAGCACACAGAAATAACTGGTCACAATATGCTGTTTTTCCCCCTTCTGTGCTACCACTTTTTAGCCAATTTAAGTAGTACATCTTACAAATACCTCCTAACTAGTCACGTGCTACTTTGGCTACATGGTAGCATAAAAATGTCACCACAAATCAACAGAATGAAAATTAGTTTTAAAACATGAATCAAACTTCTGGACATGCAGCAGGATGACCTTGATAAGAACTCTTGAAGCATGCAAACAGGATACCCATGTGTATATGCACATACCCTAGATAAGAGCAGTTAAAAAAAACTCCACTTAAACATGTTTTTGCTAACCTGACCAGCACATTTTTTAATCAGCAAATGTGGCATAGAAGTTGGCTTAAAAACAGAAGAGCAGGTGGTCTTTCTTGCTTATTTATGAAAAACATGTAGTAGGATTTTCTAGACAAATGGATTGCAAAGTATAATACTTGATAGATCTCAACTTATTAAAATGCAAGCATGAAAGGTTTCCTCCAACACTTCAGTTACAATTGAAATAGCCTAAGGAAAGACCTGAGAACTAGTTTAAAAATGCATTTATCCATGCACTGAAATCAACAAAAAACACTAACAATCTGATAAAAACTGAAGCTTGGATACAATACTAGCATCCCTCTTGTACAGGCTGTACATAAACTAGCTACGAGCATATGTATACCTTCATCTCTCTTTGAATTTGGATGTTAAAATCAGTAACAGGCAACTTGAATCCCCCTGGCACCCACTGACCTGGCAGGTGAGCAGGGAGGCAGCTGAGTCCACAGTGGATATTCAGCAGCTTTGGTGACACACATTGCTCCTCATCCAAATCACAAGAATCCTTGCAGATAGGTTGGTCCTTCAGGGGTGAACAGGAGAGAACACCAAGTCAGATAAAGAAATGTCATCAGAAATTAAGCATCATGCAGCTTCATGACCCATAGTAGAGAAGTGGAAAACAAAACAAAACAGGTTGTATAGTGCACCTTTATATATCATTTTTGTTTTGGATCTTCACCATTAAGCCCTTTCCCCTCACTTGGTGAAGGGGCATTGTTATCCTAGGCTGTAAGCATCCCCAGAACAGTCTTGAAGGTGGTTTTTCTGCTGTGTCTCCCAGAAAGCAGTCTTAATTTTGCCAAGTCAGAAGCACTAATCTGTCTTTTTTACTGTTTCAAAGCACAGAAGACTCAAGTCAAGTCCAGAGTTTCAAAGCTTGCCCATGGAAAACTGCTCTGATGCTTCAGCCTGCTTCAGTTTTCTCCCACTGTGCAAAAACTTCTATCCTTGATCTGACATCTCTGTTCCAGTCACAGGGTTGCTTGACAGCAGCAGTCTGTGCTTTTCTAAATCCTGAGGAGTAATCCAGACAAGCTCCCTGCTCAAAAAAAAAAGGCAAAAAAACAAAAACCCACAAAAACAAACAAACAAAAAAAACCCCACAACCACAACACATACCACCACGTACCAAAAAACCCTACACAGGTAAACACTGAGATTTTTGACTTGAACCCTGACAATTCAGAATCTTTCCCATCATTTCCGCTCCATTTCCAAGTAATCATTTTTAATATTGGCCTCAGAATTTCAGCCATGAACAAAAATTGTTTTTGGCCTAGAGGAAAGCTACTCTGCAGCATGGGTCAGTGGTTTCACACTAGACCAGCGTTTCAGACAACTCTCCTGATTCCTTCACAGGAGCACTACCAAACTACCCGGCTCACAGCTACTGCTGTCACTAAAAGCACGGTTCGGGTAAGCCCTGTAGGAGTGATTTCCTTAATTCATTATCAGCTCTATCGGCTAAAGGGTTTCCGAGATCCTGGACGCTGCTTTTTGTCTCCATTTTTCAAATATCTTTTGGCAGCTGTATACAGCACGACAGATTCCTTTATGTATGATAAATGCCACAATCACTGTCATCTCCTTAGGGAAGGCAAAGAGTGCTGACCCCAGCTCAAACGGGTGTATAGCTCATATTGAAAATGTAACTCCTCCGCTGCCAGGCACGCTTGATCTTCTACAGGCTGAGCAGTCACAGATAGAGAAGAGCACACATCCCTAACTGCATCTGCTTGACTCAGTACTGTAGAACCACTATTTTAGGCAGGTTTGATCTTTTTGCTTTAAGGCAATTGTTTTATCGCCTTATTGCTTTTCCCTTGAACACCAGCTGGGAAAAAGAAAATACAGTTGACTTTAAGCAAATGATGTTCAGGGAAGAAAGTCTGACCATCACTACCTGACTTCCCACCCTTCTAAAACAGAAGAAGCAACCAGGGATTTTGCCAAGCTGATAGATACCTCTAAGCAGGAGCTCACGTACCCAGAGGAACTTGCAAACTCTCCTCAAAATTATCATACTCTGAAGTACTTGCAAAAATTATCAGTCATTGACACTGCGGTCAATAAATAGTTACCTATTTCTCCACCGGTTGTTGGAAGTACTTTTAAAAAGACAGCAAATAATTGCCTCTAAGGTAGAAAGGCTTTCTCTTCTACAAATAAGGAAAATAAGGTAAAGCATATGACAGAGAATGACATAGTATTCACTTTTAACTCCCACCTTTGTCCCTTAATCATAAACCTGCTCTACTTCATAAGCAGTTTTCCTCCCTTTTTGTCCTCATTTTTGATAAGTTTCTAAACATTTCTGTTTTATACTTCAGTGTTTAAGGTTTTTTTCCTCTCCCCTCCCATTCCTCCAGGCTGTGTTTAAGCAGTCTGTATGGTGCTAAGCTTTGCTGCAGGCAAACACACATACAGAATGAAATTCAATACAGCAATAAACTCTTAGACACCTTCAGAACAAAGTGGAAGTATGGCACATGGCAGAATAGGAAACCTTTGCTGCT
>VZSV01000137.1:964472-1010297 GCA_013398735.1 Nothocercus julius
TGGATAATGGATTATTTAAAATATGAATACTCCAAATCATACATCTCAAACCTAGGCTCCATAGGCAAACATTGTCCTTATCTGTTTAACAGACCAATTATCCAATGCATAATCAAGCAACTGTGCAAGTTCTGAATGCCTACTATACTTGATAATACAGTGTCTTCTGACCTAGGCAGAGCTGCCTACAGCATATAATTAAAGGTTTCAGACAAACTATGTTCTTCTCCTGCCAAATGCTGTTCATGCACTATGCTTCACATACCGGTCAAACTAACAGCAAAACAGTCTATTACAGCCTTTGAAATGCAATAATAAATAGCAAAATCTATCCTTCTAGAGAAGCAAAATATCATCACTGATATTGATCCCAAATTTACTATCTACAGTTCAGTGTTTTGAACATTAGCCTTGGACAGGAATTACATTATGCTGGACATCTAGAGAGAGTTCCTGTCCCACCCACCTAGCAACATAAAGAGTAAATGCATTTAAAAATTTTTTACACAAATGAAAACACTTTCTGTGCATTCAATTTTGAGTGAAAAAAAATTCTTTGCCCTAGACATCAGCTAAAAGTAAATTTGGAAGCCTGTGAAAAGCACAGGTACTAGGGGCATGATGTCCTCCCTCTCCTCGTAAAACATACCGTGCAAGCCTATACTTCACAGCCACTTTGTCTCACATGCCTTAACTCCTATGAGAAGGTGAGAAGCAGAAGAAAGCTCACATGTTCACCCAATCTATTCAATCTCTCTGCTGAGGCTGTCTGTGGAAGTGAGAGCTGACTTTTTTTAGGCGAGGATGCAGAAAATTTCTCACTAGACAAGCAGTTACACTTAGTTCGTTTAACCTAGCAGAGATTAGACACACTAGCAGTGACTAGCCAATCACTGTGAGAATTGGCCCAACCTCCAAGTGTCACACATGGATAAATTATTCTTTCTTTGCTAGTTAACTCTATCCAAGGCTTACATACACAAGTCTCCACAGGTTACCAGCTGATTTGATTCCAAACTCTCTTTTTTTCCCCTCCAAAGGCAAAATTGTCTTAGACTCAAAGAAGTTCTTCAAACAAAAATCTTATTTAAGATTCAGAAGAAAACAGTACATTCAGTTCAAGCACAACACTGAGCCACTAGTAAGTTTTTTTTCTCCATAGTTCCCAAACTTCGGAAGAGGGTAGAGAGTTGTTAAAAAGCAGTTGTCATCAAGACAGCACATTTTTCCTTTTTTTGTTTTTTATATTACAACTGGGCAGTACCTAGCTCAATATTCAGGGATTGAAAGAGTCCCTGAAGCACAAGTCTTTAACATTAATCATAAGAAACAGCTTCATCCAAAATACTACAAGATCCAGTTCAGCAAGGACTTTATAGACCCCACTACTCAATTCCAGGTGGCAGAATGGCTTTGCCCGGTGGTACTACTATGGATGTTCATCTATAGATCACCAACAGAGAGCGCACAGTTGTCATGAGACTGCAATAAAAGCCATTCAATATTTTCTTCTCCCAACCACTGATCAGTATTCCCAATGGGCAGCCTAGTTTCACAGCTGTCTAAGGACTGGGTTCCCTTTATAAAAGCACAGAAGATGCACTACTACAGAGATTCTCTGTTCAAAAACAGTACAGTAGGCCTCTAATTCAGGTTTCTTAATTCAGGTTAACACAAACTTTCATATTAAAAAAATTCTGGATGTATCCTTTTCTTCAGTAATATCTAAGAATATTATAATACAAATATAACCTAGTTATTTGCTCAGCAGTACTCCTTTAGAGAGACAGAAGACAGTTTGGTTATTATAATTTCAGCGATAGTAACCTGAAATCAGATGACATTTGGAGAGAGAGAGAGGAAAAAAAAAAAAAAAAAATGTACAATGTACACAGGCTTATGCTGTGACCAAAGACAACTAGCCTTCTCTTTTACAATGCTGATCCTTTCCATATAGATTATAAAACAGAATATCCAAAAAACACACAAAGCGCACTAGACTCTTGCTGGAAAACAGAAATACCAGCAGAATTTCTAATGATGTGCATGCAGTACTAACTATATAACTAAAGTCTTCCTAAGCACTTATCACCAATCCCATTGTTCTAATTAAAAGTTAGACTGCAAATCCTCTGGGACATGACTTGCCTTTTATCCACATCTGAAAAGCCCACAGCTCAATAGGGATCCTAATTTTTTTTTTTTTTCCTTCTTCTTTGAATAGTAGGATAGCATGTTTGCTAAGGTAAGAAAAGACTAGGAACACAGAGTGAGCAGCTTTCACATTCACTTTCCGCACTTCTCTCCCATTTGCAGTGCTGAATAAACACTTCAGCTGTCATTCTGTTAACAGTTTTACCTACACGAGAAACTGAAGTTGGGGGCCAAATTTGCCTGCATAAAGAGTTCACAGTAAGTGGCAACCAGATGGATAGCACAATGCCATATGCTCCCCTTTGCTAAAAGGTGGAGAAGTGAGCAAATACAAATCAAGAGGAAGAAAAAAAAAAAAAAAAAAAAAAAAAAGGCAGGAGAGCAGGGAGACAAATGTCTCTGCAGCATGCCGATGGTGAGTGCAGGCACCTTCCCTTCCCAGAAGGGCATGTTAACTTCCCTACTCCTTGTACCTTGGGATCCAAGCCACAGGGAGACAAGGGTAGTGCTGGGGGAGCTACGAAGAGCCATCCCCTTCCACATAAGCCTTGCTAGGCTATTTGTGCTGCATCCAAGAGCATCACGTCCCTGAAAAAGCCGCTGTAAGAACATGAGGAAGAGCCGGCACCTTCAGGACTTGAGGGGGACACTGCAGCACAGGGACAGCCCTGTGAGGCCCAGCTGAGGCTTTTCCAAGGCAGCACCAAGAGCCTCACGAGCTGCTCCCATTCGGCAGCTCCACATTTCTTTTTGCCCAGAGAAAACATGTCAAAAACTTTTAAGGAAACCCCAGCGCTTCCTAGGTCCTGCTTTGCTCCTCCAGTTGGAAGAGGCAATCTGGCCATTTAAAACAATGTCTCCAAGGAGCACTTGCCCTTTTGAGCTAGTCCTAAAAATAACACCTTTCACAGTTAAACATTTCCATTTAATTACTTCACTGTTTCCTGGTTAGAAAGTCCTTCTTTTCAAAGCCAAATAGTAAGAGAAAGTGAAAATACACTTTGTGTTCAGATTTATGGAGGTGGCAGGTGGAGATGGATTAAGAAAAACAGCAAATAAACTCAAGAAAAAAACAAAACCAAAACCCCCACAAAACTCAGAGTGTTTTGGTTTTGAAACATTTCTGCAAAGTTAACTTATGCTTCTTGACCCATATCTCACTTTCCTATTAGAAAAAAAGTTGTTTTCAAAGTAGTTTAAATTTATCGTTCCAAATAAGAATGTGATAATTTATTAGATGTGGGTTGTAAAATCCACGTAGCAATTACATGCTGAGAAAAAATATGGGCTGTTTGCTAGCTGAGGCACATCACATGCCTCATGTTTTTATCTTAGATGCTTGTTAATGTTAATTAAAACTTTAAACAGACAGAAACCCCTTAACTCACTTTAAAAAAGTTTTTCTGAGCACACACCTTTGGCCAAATGGACAGAAGTGCAGAAGGTGCTTTTTCCCATGAGAAATTTCTTGAACAAAAGTATTTCTGGAAAAATACTGAAAATATAGTCAATACTGAAAGTCTCGCTAGCTTGAATAAAAATTGTATTTTGATAAAATTTTCCTTTTGTATTAGTGGAAAAAGCTAGTAGGAAGACTCAAAATACCAACATATAACACTTTCCACTACAAAGAGCTTTGCACCTTTTTCTGAAGTGCTCTGACATTTGCCTCGTTTGCAGGGTCTTTGAAGCTCCCTGAAACAGCAGAATACTGTCTCATGACACTCTAGTCAGTCTAACTCAACGGTTAGACTGAACTATTTTCATCCACCTACTTATTTTGTTAATCAGATATTTCACATCTTGAACAGGAACCAAACATACATGATGGCTGTGCTTACCCTGTGACAGCCCAGTGACAGACAATGCACCAAGGAACATTTTGCAGTTTAAGTATTAAGCTCAATAATCATATACTATTTTTCCTGCAAATCTTTGACTCATTCGGGGAAGACAATGTCTCAACACAGGCAAAACCAGTTCTGCACTACCCTAAATTAGGTATTTTCTGACAAACTCTGCAACATCAAAATTTGAATGAATGTTTGTAACGAAGTTTTATTTGTATATAGCACCATAGGCACACATGGTGCTCTACATGATGCAAAGACAGACAGTACGGGCTGTAAAAAGCTTACAGTTAAATGGAGCAAAGCAACACAGAAACCTAGAGCAGATAAAAAGGGAAGTGAGGCATAGAGAAAATCTTAGGGGGGAAATGTTATGGTTCTGAACAAAGCCATAAGCAGATATTGAATTTTAAATCATTTAGTTAGAAGTATTAAAATTACAACACTTTCATTTCTTACCCAAGTTTACAAGAGCTTGCCTTTCATTACAGTCATGCAAAGCCAGCAATTTTGTCAGGATTACATGGCTGTAACTGAGAGCTCATCGTGACCCCGTAAGTAAATTAAGAATTAAATACATCACTCATGTCAAGCCATAACCAGCAAATAGGTGGACTGAGATGTGAGAGACCCAAGTAACCCTCCCATCACCTTTTGCACAGCCTCAGGCTCCACCACACTAAGACCAGTGAAAAAGCTTTTGATCTGCATTGGGCATGGGCCTCTACAACCAAGAAACAGGCATGGGACAAGTCCTGCTCCATGGGGCTACTAACTGAGGCTCACTACTTTTCACTTGAAGTTGCCCCATGATGCAGGCTGATGTGACTATCTCACTTGGAGAGGACAATGCATAAGAGTAACATGTACTGCTTCAAATACGTTTCCTCAACATCATTACAGCATGCCTACAACCATACTAGCAAGAGGTAGTTCTTAAGAGTCTAAAATAAATTTGCAGCTCCTCATACCATTAAAGCTAAGAAAAGATTTGCAGCTAGTTTCTACAGCATCCTAGTATCAGACTAGCAGTAGTGAGGAGAGGAATAAAATCATGGTCTTCCTCATGTTCTCACTGCCATTAACAACTCTGCAAACAGCACTTCATTGACATTTTTGATAACACATGAGCCAGAAGAGACTCCAGGTCGCTTTTCTATGTCAATATTGATTTTGCAGTGCCCATAAGGATAAAGTCTGTGAAGTAACCCACTCAGAAAGCAGATGAATTGAGCACCATACAGATGCAAGACCCCAGTCATTGCTCTTCTGAGTACATAGACTGTACATACACTACACAACACAATTAACTGCCGTTCTACTGCCAGATAACGCCTATAACTTAATACAGATAACAGAATATGCATAAACTTCTGCCACATCAGGGTCCCGTAGGGCAATGCAATTAGTCCAACTTCTAATTTAGACGTAATCACATGCAATTACACCAAAACCATGCTGGACGTTTTGCTAGCTCTGCTTATCTGAGCTAGAAGTAATCCGTGGTGTGACATTACTGCAGAGTCAGCAACGGTGGCATATAGACCATTAGAAGTGGAGCAGGCAGCAAGCTGCTAGCCAGGAGGTTTTAGTGTCTCACCAACAAACCCGAGTTGAAGAAACAGCACAACAGCACCTAGTATGTGCGCGCAGTGGGGGGGTAAAGAAAGGGTAACGGAACTGCACGTATCTTTTACAGGGCACCTTCAGAACTGTAAGCATGCACATACCTAACCTTCGGGAAGGTATACGGCAATAGGGAGAACGGCTGCACTATGCATCGCGTTCTACATTTGCACTGCCAGTCACAACCCGAAAATACTTCAGCTGAGTAGCAGGTTTTCACTAGTACTTGCAGTGCAAGTACTCACATCTTTATTTTCTGACTGACCTTTTCATAAATTGCTTGGAGTCAAGACCTTCAGCTCACCTGCTGTTCCACTTCTGAAGCTGGAAAAATAGATACTTGCTCTCGCTACATATTCTGCCGATTCTTGAGCTAAGCATAGCTGTGACACCACTACCACATCTGAATTCTCATATAACCTACACTTCTTTTCACCTTTGTGCAAAGAAATACCTGAACACTGAGGAAGGAGAGCCAATTTTGCATTCCAGTGTATAGTTGGCATCAGGAGCTGCAAGAACTCCACTTTGCCCAGAAATACACAGGTGCTGCCCCAGAAATATGGTCTCTTTACTCACAGAGAAATGAGACACTTCACTGACTGCCAGCATATTGTAATGGTGTTTAGGAAACATAACACAGCACACGTTTGTTCCCTAATCAGCATCTTGCTTAAGTGAGAGCAGCCCATTCCTTATCTGCACTGCCTCACAAGATATACCTTACTCACGAGATGAGCTATCAGCTTTCCTTCCATGCTGGAGGACTTCTGCATTATATTAATTACATACAGCACTTTTGTGTAGCTAATTCATAGAGAATTTCCCTAACAGGACCATGCTGTCAATAAGTCTTTTAAAACAGTCCTTTAGGAACTTGGATTACCTTCCCAGGAGCTACCAGAAAACTACCAAGCATCAAAATAGCCTCACTGGAGCCCTCTTCAAGCACTACACATATCACAAGACATTAAAACCACACAGCTTGCTTACGGCCTTTGGCTTGTGCAAGACTGGGTAATAAGCCCTAGGAAAAGCAGGAATCCCAACAGTCCCATCTCAAAGAACAGGTGCCCTGCATGCAGCAAACAAGCCTCCTTGTTAGCATTTGCATGCAGACACAGCTACAAATATCCTGCACCTGTGCTCCGTTTGCATACCCCACCTCTTGCACTTATTATAACCATGTTAGGAGCGTGCTCTGCTTAATGCACAACTCACAGGTTGCTCTGCTGTCTAGTAGACACACAAGCACCCAGAAATCCCACGGGAGATGTGTTTAACGTATTTTTTTTCTCTGAGCACAGTGGTCAAACAGACAAACAAGCGCAGAAACTGGGCACTTTCACTTATGCATCTCACCGAGTGAAGCTGCTGTGGCTCTCCTGGCACAGCACATCAACCTGGACAGACTGCACCTTATATACTGACCACAAAGTGTCCCAAGGGTTAAACTTACTCAGTGTTATAAACTGGGAAAGGGAAAAGCCCCGGTCTAGGAGGGACGCCGATTGATTCGGGCTTCACAGAAACGCTGCAGGTTACAGCGGAGCCTGCGGAGGGGCCCAGCGCCTCCGGCACAACCGCCACCTCCGCCAGGCACTGCCGGGGCCACCCTCGCTCATCCTAAGTTGGCGCCCGCGGCCCGGCCAGGCCCGGGACCCCTCCCCGGGCCCGGGACCCCTCCCCGGACCCGGCGCCAAACTTCCCCTGCCACGGCAGGGCTGCGCCGGCTGCCGCTGCCACCCGCACCGCCTTCCCGCCCGCCGCGAGGCCCCGGCGCGACGGGCAGCGAGGCGCAGGAAGCCACATACCTGCTGCCCGCGACGACGGCACCGGCGCGGCCTCACAAGGGAGCGGCGGAATGGGGGGGAACGATGAGGAGACGCGTCGCGCCCGCGCCCCCCCCCTCGGGTCGCCTAGGAAACAACGGTCGGTCGCCGAAAACCGTTAATGGCTCGCGGGGGGGCGTTTTAAAGGGGGCGCGCGCGCTCGTGCGCTCGCCCCGTGTCACGTGAGCCCCTTCGAGCCAATGGCAGCGGCGCGGGCGGGGCAGCCGTAGTACTACGGGCTAGGGAGGGCCAGTGGCGGGGCGGCTCCGCCCCCCTCAGGGGAGGCTGCTCTGCACCGAGGCGACGGCGACGCTGCTGTGCCCCTGTCGCCGTCCCCCCGCGAGGTCTCTCAACTGGCTGTTTTTCATAGTCCCCACCACCACCCCAGATTACATAAATTACATAAAGGGCCGTCGGATTTAGTGCGGCGCGGATTAGACAGCGTTGATTCAGCAGCCTGTCCCGGGCACATCCGAAGGGGATTACAGCGGCAGCCCTGGGAGCAAACCAGCCCCCCACGACGTTACACGCAAAAACAACACGCAAGTCAAAAGCATAAGGCGGGGCACACGTTGCAAACGGGCAAAAATAATTTTAAAAAACAGACTGGCTGAAATGCGGGTTTTCATGCTTCTGTGCCACATACCTGTCATCTACATAATACCGATTTATTAAATGTCCATGGGCTAAACTGGCCCCTTTGGGCACCAGCCTGCAATGTTAATCCCTATTAGCCCAAATAATAGCAGCACTGGGCTATATTAACCTGGTAGGGCACAAGTGTACCATGTGGTTTTGTGGAACCAAACTTTTCAGGAAAAAAGGCAAAATTGGTGGTTGTCTGTCTTAAGATAAGTGAACTCAGATTTGCCAGTGAAATTTAGAACTATACTGCAAAATACTCCATGGAGAAGAAGACAGCAGTTGGCATACTTAAAAGCACAGTCAATTGTGGTATAAATAGCACATGTCTTATCAATCAAAACCAACTATTTTCTCTCCTTACAATAATAGGTTGCAATAGATTCAGCCCAGTGATCTCTTATTAATTCAGATTAAATTAAAAGCAGAATAAATGTGAGAGTAGGATATTTTCCTTTGCTAACTTAAGAACATTGTAGAACTTTACCATTTATATCTGTAACTGAAATTTTGTATATATTGACTGGCATTTAAAAACAAAAGAAAAGAAATACTTGAAATGGCTGCCACATTCTCTGTAGCCAATTAAACACATGAACATATTTAAATTTCTGCTTATGTAAAACATTCAAGTGCCTTTGTGATGTTTCCCTGTCTTTAATAGACTCCCCCCTTCACTATACGCTACCATCATATGCACTGAGACAGCTCTGTACACTATGTTTGATTTCATAGAAAAAATGAAGTCTTCTTCCATGTTGTTTGCAAAGATTATGAAGAACTCTGAAGACCAAAATTACCTCTTTGTGCCTTACAAAAGTGAATTACATGCATATGACCAACAGAAAAGAGCCCTTCAGTATTGCAAATATATACTATTGAAATATTTGTTTATAAATATTCCATCTCACCAAAACAGTGCACTTAAGAACTCTAAGCTAAAGCACCTGGAAATGCAGCACACCCTCATGTTCATGGAAAGGTGTGATAGGTTAGCTAGTCTGGCCCTTAGAAGTTTGATATTCTGCAGCTTGTACCATGACAAACACATTTGTACCTGCATGAATTGCCATTGAAGCTTTCCTGGTCACCTTTAGCTTTGTGATTCATTGCTGTTTCTCTTGCTGAAAGGGCAGACTTAACCCTGACCAGGCTTTTGCTCTGCCCAAAACAACAGCAGATATTATGTTAAATTCATTTACCTCCATCAGTCTCCTCTGTAGCTGCCTTCATGGCTCTTTGCAGAATGTTTTTATTCAGGTCACTTCATCTGTGACCATTATATCCACTTTCTTCATTAGCTCTTATTTTTTTAGATTATATTTTTCATTGTTCTTCTTTTTGACAGTGATTACTTTTTTTGTGGGCCAGTGGATGAGAAACAGTCTCTGGCAGGTGCTGTTTAATTAGTACTTTCACACTGTAGTGTACCAACAATTTTATCATTTGCTCCACAGTAGCAGCTGAGAGTTGCTAGAAGTTGGAGAAAAAAAAAAAAAAAAAAAAAGAGATATTACTTAATTGAACCATCCCAATAAATTGCTGTAATAAATTACTGCAGGACATATTGAGACACATAAACAACAAATTAAATTATTTTGGGGCATCTAGCTTGTGTGTGCCACTTCCCACATTTCTTCCATCTGTTCATATGTCAGTAACAGTCCTGACATATGTTAACTTCTTTTAAAAATGCAAAATAACTGCTGTTGGAGCCAAAGCACCTGTATGTTTATGTCTCTTCCTCTTGTCTCCTCGTGTTTCCCCTCTCTAAAATGCCACAAATGTGCACGACTCCACATTTGCACCCAGTTAATGACACAAGGCTCCTGATTCCCATCTTCCAGCCTGTCCAGGTTCTCCTGAAAGGCGGCTTTGCCCTCAAGCGTGTTGGCTTTTCCCTCCAGTTTGGTGTCACCTGCAGCCTGGGTGAGAGTGCTTATTCCAGATTTTCTCTGCAGCAGACATTTGGGAATACAAAAATTGCTACACCTGACAGCAAAATATCTCCTTTTAACTTTCTAATACTGAACGAAGTATCCTGATTCACAAATCTGTGTGAAGAAGGTACAGAATGAAACAAATGTTTTCTCTCTTAAATAATGATTTCTTTTAATGCTATCTGTATAATGTAGATTATTATTTGAAAGATTGAGCTAAACAAGGAACAAGGGTGGAAGTCTGCAGTACCTGATACCACAGCTGCACTAAAAAAGATACTGAATTTACTGGAAACAAAAAGTACTGTTAACTAACAATAGAGATTATTGGAAGTTTTGTCTAAAAAAAGGAGTACTGTTTCTCACAGAAAATTCTGGTAGTGTATGATTTTCATATTTGTCACTTGTTCTTTCTGAATACTGTTTTTCAGAAATGACAATGATCTTCCAGGAAGTGCCTAACATGTTTCAGAGGGTTATCTATAGAAAACAAATCTATTATTTATAATGTTGGCATTATATAGAGATTATATAGTTTTATCGTACTACTTTACATACAAGCGTATTATGTTTTATACATTATATATCCTGTTAATAAAATGTTTATCACTGTTGTGCTCTGCATGTGTATAATAGGAAATTAACTGTATTTAAAAAGTCTAGTATGTACCACTTGTTTAAACTTGTATTAAAACATGTCATTTGACTGTTTTCCCACTTAAAAGATTTGTGCCTAGCTAATGTAAACCTAAAAGCAGCTAGTAGCTTGGCTCTGCTCCCATATTAAGGCTACAGCTGATATAGATCAGAGCAGTTTAAGCATTATTGCCATGCTTAATGCATAAAGAGATTTGACTGGCCAAAAAGAGGAGGTAATGTTCTTTTACAGCCACAACTTACCTCCCTTTTGATCCCTTTGGTCCTTACCACCACACTAAGCAACTTACCTCCCTTTTGATCTTCTTGTACTCAGATCATAAACATCACAATAAGGATTCTATACTAAAAGAAAACCAGTATTGTTTGCAACTCATGAGACTAGAACCGATGAACTTTTGAGCTTTCGGATGATGGCAGTAGTGGGATACAGCTCATTAACTGGGCAAGCTGCTGCAGAGGCTTTCACATATGTTTTGTGGCTGCTTTGAGGAAAAAAAGGCAAACTACTCAAACATACTGTCAACTTTGTAGAAAACTTACATGAATTCAATGTTTGGCTACGTTAGTGCTTAATTATTGTTAGGTCCTGCCTTCAAAACTTTTGACAATTTGGCTCTTTCATGGAAGAATGTTAGAGAAGTGGAAATCAAAAAAAGCGGCAATGACCGTTTCCCCTGCAGACTCCATTCTGCGTTCTTCCTTATAAAGCAAAAAACAAGCTACTCAAATAGGCCAGTAATCTTTCCTCTTTCAAGAGATCTGAGGCACATCTTAGCCTAATGCTCATGGAAGATTGTTTGCTTGATAGATAGCAGGGACATATCTTAAAATGAAATTTAAGTTTAATTAGCCCTATTCCTGAAAATACTATTTTTTTTTCAGTACACAAATATTTGCATTCTTTATTGGAGACAGAATGAGATTGTGCCTCTTTTTGTCTTAAAAATTTTTAGGAACTCATAATGCAGTAAAAGCCAATTGTCGAACAAGGTTGTTAGGTAGAATCTAATCTAAACAAGCAACAACGAGTGTATTTTTGAAATAATCATGTAATTGAAGTGATCTTATTTTGGGGGAGAGCTTATGTGGACATTAAGACTGTTCAAATAGCAAAGATAAAAACAAATATTTGTTCACTGCATTCTCTTAATCTGCCTGTCCTCGTTAAGACTTGTAGCTATCGCCTTTTGGAGATGCTGGTGCATTTTGTGGATGCTTAGAATAGCTAGCTGTTAGAGGCACAGAACAAATAAGTTCCTTGAGGGTACATGGGAGTAATGCACATGGGTTCTTTTAAAGATAAATCTAACGAGTCTTTTGTTCAGATTTTTCTTCCCAGCTTCCAGTACTGCAATATAGCTAGCATGTATTTCTTTTAAAGAACTGAACCCATCACCTACCTTCAGTCCAGTTTTGTCTCTCAGGGAGTCCTTGATCTGCCCAGAAGTCCACTAGCAGTTCCTACAATCAAATAATAAAAAAATATTTCCCCTAATGCTGATGTAGCCAAAAGCAGTAAAATGTATGAATTTTCCCATGTGGCTCACTCTAACCTGTGGTTTCTCCAGCACAGAGCAGTAACCTGTTATTTCCATCATACCTTTGGCATAATATTCACACATGCGTACACAAAATTCATGTTTCATAGGCCCAGTTCAGCAAAGGACTTGAACACACTGTTAACTTAGTGATGTAAATAGGACTAGGATATAGCTAATCCTAAACATGTGATTTAAATCCTTTCCTGAACGGATGCTCTCCTTAACAGACCCAGAATATGAAGATAAAGAAGCACAGAACTTTCAAGTAATTGAAGACTATAAAATATTATCACTGCAGTGCACAAATATGAATTTTAATATACATACTGTAATCTTTGAATCAATGTATTGTTATTAATTTCAGTTCAGATGACAAAGATCTAGGAAAAAGGGTAAACATGATCTTATCAAGACTGTAGTTGTTGAAAATGGGCTATACTTTGGATACGCATCTAAAATTCTTTCAAAGTAAGCTAACAGAGTAAAATAGTTACATTTTCAATTTCAGATTACTTCCTGTATCAAGTTTGTGAATTTTTTAATCTTTCAAACAGCTCCCAAGATAAGGCAATATTTCAGCAAGTGTAGAATTCGGTGGGCATGTATTACAACCATGTCTTAAAATAAGCTATTGAGTATGGAAAATGTTGGGTAGATGCACAAATGATCCTTGGTGTTGCAAGCGCCAAGTTAGTTTTTAGATAGAAACAAATTAGTATAAGGTTTAGTGACAATTTATACTATATATTTTCCTTCCAGTGTACCAACATATTTTTCTAATGAGGCAGAGTCCAGTTAATTCTTTTTAGGACTCCAATTTATTATACATATTTGAACTTCTAATAAGAATGAAAAACTCCAGAGAAAAACATGTATATACAAATATACAACTGCCTAACAAGTTACTTACCAGTCTTTTTAAAAAATTATGTCAGCAACGTTTCTTCTAAACATTATTTTTAACCCCAAATTGCAATACTTACTATCAGAATTTAAGCACAGAATGGAATCTCTCTCTCTCTCTCTCTCTCTCTCTCTCTCTCTCTCTCTCTCTCTCTCTCACACACACACACACACACACACGCACCCCGTTGGATTGCTTTTAGGAAGTATTTGCCCTTCTCTGCTGGACAACACATTCCAGCTTCCCTCCTGCTGCTGTTTCCTTGAGTATGTTGGGGAAAATGAAGTTTGAGCGTGTGGGGGGGAAACAAAACGGACCACACAGCAGTCCCATAGTCTTCCTCAAGTCCTCCTGTTCTCTGCAGTCATCTAATCATCTAATTAAAAAGTTCAGTATCTCCCAGGAGCAGCACCTGAGCTAGAGGGATACATACCTGTCAATGAGATGAAGCAAAGGAGACAGGAAGCTCCTTTTGGCTTTCATATCCACTTGTTTTGGCAGTTTGAGGGAACACAACCTAATTCAATTTGGTAAAGTCAGAAATTTAGGTTATATATCCTATTTATATACTACTATATATACACACCTCCTAGTCTCTGTTCTAAGAGCTATTAGATAGTATGTAGTTCTGTGGCACATTCTGAAAAGGGCAAGATAAAAGGACTATTTCCTTTAATAAAACAAATCTTTTAATCAGTTTCTTGGCTCCAGCCTGTAATTTTTATGATGCAATTTATATAAATTGTATTACATGAATGTTTTGCATTCAACTATAAATTGCAGTGCTGGTAATTCTGGAGAAATATGCACAAGATTGTGTATGATGGGGTGTTCATCTAGGCCATAGGTGGCCTGTGCGTGTGTGTGTTTGTTACAACCTCACCCACACTGCACTATATCATCCTGCAAATTGGAAGCTTTAGTAGTACATTGGAATCCAGACCTTGGCTGCTGCAAATATGCACCCCCAGGAGGATTTATGTATTGAGGAGAAAACAAAAGAAACCTCCAGGACTTTATTTCTGCTTTGAATGACGTTGGTTTGTTCCTTGGTGCCACATGCTATTCTAGCTGTGCTTGGTTGTGTACACAACATAAGGCAAGTTGCGTATCTGTGAGACAGCCCAAGAGCAGGACAGCCTTTGGGTGGGGACCTTGCTGTTACAGCTCAAATCACAGGAGCTGCCATTTCAGATTTTCTCCTATAGACAGGACACAAAGAACTAGAGAAGCCATTTAAGGTCCCATGAAAAACAGAACGGTCTGCTTATACAGTAAGTATAAATATTTACATTTTTAAATTGGGCATGTACAGAAAGTTTCTTTTCTACTATTAAAGGCTGGAGTAGACATTTATTTCTAGTAAAGCAGATTAATTTTATTTGATCATTTGATGGTTGATTAGCCTTTTAATTGAGAAAGAACTTTCAGAAGGATGGTACAGGGAGAATAAATACTTCATCCCTTTTTAAAGGTGAAAAAAACTGCTCTGCTTTTCTCCATTTCTTCCAATATAAGGCAGTCTGCCTAAATATTTGAGAGTTTATTTTTAAGTTTGAAGAACAGCACATACATTTTTAAATATAATTAAGAAATAAAAAGGCAAATATTGAGAAACAAGAAGCTGTTCAGTGACCCATTTGCTTTAGTAAGCCATGGCTACACAACTGAACGCTATACATATAAAGAAAAATATAGTTACAGAGCTGGCCTGCCCACGGATTCAGCTTCTGTTTATCTTTGTCCAGTGAGGACAGATTTCTGTCCAGAGGTCCTACTTCATTTTTTAAAAATAATTGCCCAAGTCGAGACCTTGCTGAGTTCTGTTCAGCTCCCTGGTAAGGCTAGGTTACTAATTTCATCTGATGTCCAGAGATGAGAAACACTCAAGTGAAACATGCACTCTCTCTGAGAAATTCTCCACAAGAAATTCTTATTTGCAAAAATGCAAGAATTCTGCCATCAAGATCCTACCCAAGTGTATAATTATGGCACTCTGAGGACTAGCTCGTTACATGCACTGATTTTCAAGGCAAAAAAAAAGAGAATTTAATTAGCTAGCCAGAGAGATAATGCAGATTTTCTAAAGTACGAGATTCTACAATTCTGAATAGCCATAGCACAGTTTTTTATGGTTTAAGCATGTTGTAGTGTGAGTATTTTTAATCTGTAGCAATGCTCTTAAAGGTTCATTGAACTTGACAGTCCACTTGGATCTTTGCCATTAGCTGCAAATTAATGAAACTTAGATGTAATGAAACAGGATATTGCTGCATAAGTGCAACAAGCACCTTAAGAGCAAGACTGAAAGATGCATTCACATACCTCTTTAGTCAAAACAGAGGTGGAAGAGGAAATCGATAAGATTAATAAAGACATACTGAATTTAAATGTTTGTCTTTAGGTGCTGTTTTCAAAGAATAGCCTCGGACACCAAGAAAAAAAGTTGTTGCCAGAATAATATGCGAACAGGTAATTTCTTTCAAGTCTTTTTGCTCAGGGCACGAGCGTGTGTGTGGGTAGAATTCATTAAGATTGCAGCGATTGCCATGGCTGGCACTGGGAACTTCAGGAACTTCACAATTCCACAGAACCATCTTCCAAACTACTCCTCACCAGCCAATGCTGCAGGTTCTCAACAAAGTTTGCTTTGGTCTGTCCTAACATCTGGGCTTTGGGGACTGATTTGCATGCAGTCCCAAGTTGCTTGAAGTCAGGAAGTGCAAAGCAGCCCCTTTATCTTCAGTCAATATTCCCCCTCTCCTTCTTTTGTTTTAGCAGACTGCAAGCTTAGGCAGTCTATAGAATTTTAGTCCCTGGACAAGGCTAGACAGTTGAGGCAACACATGGATGATCAGGGCCAGTTTGGCTCAATGGGGGTTAAGGTGCTGTTGAAATTTTTTCTTTTTTCAAAAAAAAAAGAAAAAAAAAATGGACAGTTGGGTTACAAAAATTTAACTGGGAACAGACAAGATAGTATAGGGGCAGGGTTCTGTGCACATCCTCAGCAAAAATACTTGAAAAAAAATCAGAGTATTTAGAGGCTGCTGTTACCTCTGCCAATTTTAACTATTCATAGTCTAAAGTTATCAGGAAAAAAAAAAAAAAAAGAAAACCTTATTTAATTCCTCAGGTTCTCTCTACAGTCAGCGATAAAATAAAATTTAATCTCTCAAATAGAAGGATATATAAAAATATACATGATGTAAAAGAGCATTTCTACAGAGGTATTAAAGTTTGTTTTTTTTAAATTACCAATTGGCACTTGACTTATAAATTTTTCTATCTTGATTATACTAGTCAGCATAGTATACATATGACTTTCTAATCTAAAAATGCAATTGTATGTGTAAAGCAATTATTAACTCATGAAAAAAGTAATACATTCTCTCCAAATCAAATACAGATTTCCCTATCCAACAGGCCTAACAGAATCAAAATAAAAACAGAGATGGCAAGTCTGGTTATGCAAGCTTCTCTTGGCAGCAGATTAGAGCACCTAATAAACTCATAAGTTTACTCAGAGGAGTCAGGCTTCCCTGATGCTGGTACAATTGAGATTTTCCTTGTATTGAATCCCTTCTGATACTCCACTATATTCTTCAGTGTCATCAACAATAAATTTAAAGAGATAACCTGTTGCTTTCATGCATTCCTGCCTATAAACAGTTATAGCTTTCACATTTGGTCTAAGCTACTGCATTTAAGTAAAGCAGGTATGGATTACAGTAATAATGTTGAATAACAGCAAAACCCACTACTAATTAGTAATTAATAATTTTCTTCTAGTGTTACAACTTGAATTTTCTTTCATAAGTCTGTGCTCTGTCTTGTGTCACTCCTGTACTTTTAGGAAGTAGCAGCAAGCACTGCTATTTTATTCGTATTGGAAATACATTGCTGCTTACGCAAAATGATTTTAAGAGACTTAATAGTGAACTTGTGGTAAATGATTTGCCAGCAGGCAAGCACATAAAGCTTTAGAGTTAAAATAAATTTTCATTTAACTTTTAACAGGGTAGGGCCAAACAGTCCTCTGTTGTGCCATATCCTGTGCCAGTGCACCAAGGTTAAATGTGAATAGACTTTCCAATAACAGGATGCACAAAACATCTATTGCACAGGGTTAGGAGTAGACAGTCTTTCCAAGTACCCTTAAAAGTGTCACCCCTGCTTTAGGCACAGAGCCTACAGGAATGCCCTCTCATCTTACAGCCACACTTCTTCACATTACCTTTAAGAATAAAGGGGAACATCAACTTTGTTTGTTGAAGAACAAATAAAAAAGAAAAAAGAAATGAAATTCTGCATTTCTTTTAAACACTATTTTGTACAGAACACATCTTCTAAAAAATAGTGAGACAGCTGAATTCTTATTTTCAGAACTTCTGGAAGAAATAACAGCAAAAACAACACCTAATGTGTAAGGTAACACGTAATTCTCAAACTTGTGATGTCAGAAGACTGTTCTATTTTTATTGGTACTGAGGTAGTAGTTTAATAGGATTGTATATATAAATATATATTTAAAAAAACTCAGTTACTGATATATTAAATTTAACATACATATATGCAGCCCAACTTTGGACTGCTAAGACAGTGAAATTTTGCATTTAGATATGCTATTTAAGCATAAAATGGAGAATGGCTTTATGAATGCCAACATCAGTATCCTAGACTAGGTGTTTTATTAGAATACCTTATTGGATTTAACATTAACAATTCATAGTAGCAGCATATTGGGGAAAAAGAAAAAAAAAATGTTGAAAATTACATTGTAACAGGCAGTTTTCTGCATCAGTGACACTTAACAGGCAGGGTTCTCAGTTGATTGGGACAAAACTGGTAGGTGTCCACTTAGGTAATTATCTCATTCTTGATACAGCCTAAAGCACTCTCAGAATGCCCTGGTTCACAGCAGGGAATATTGTGGGATTCTCTCTACTAATGCTGATTCTCTCTCAGAAGCTAGCTCAGCTAAAGACAGTCTGTGCCACAGGAACAGTACAAACCAAACTTCCTATAGGTAAGCATGTGAATCTCTCTGCTCAGTATGGTCTGTGGTTAGGAAAGAGATAACATAGTGGAGAATTAAAAAGTTCTTCTAATTGCAAAAAGAATTGTTTACATTTATTCATAAATTTTGGTGCTTGATATCTGGCATGGTAATACATTTAAGATGGCATTTAAAGCAGTTTTGTAAGACAGACAATGCTGTATGCTGCTGGCCTGGAAGGCAAGGCTCATTCCTTATTTGTTCATAGCTTAAGACAGCATCCCTTCCTCCTTTCTCCTCTCTCCCCCAAAAAACTGTAATATAAGATTTCCTTTTATTGATGAAAGTATGCAAGTCTGTTTTCTCTGTGTTTTGGTTTTATTTTTTAGATCATGAAGAACTCTGTGGCACCAGTTACGGATCTTTTTGTCTAAATGGAGGGATTTGTTATATGATTCCTACTGTATCCAGCCCCTTCTGCAGGTCAGCAAAGCTAGAATTTGTGTTTGAATACTCAATATCAGCTGTTAAAGACTACTTACCCATTTTCCTTAAGAAAATGTTAGAATATATAAAGAAATACATGTTATCTGTGGCTATCCCAAATTCATTAATTCACGCTAAGTTTATTAACCTAGCTCACAGACAGATGGCAATATTAGAAAAACAAACATGTATACCTGGTCAAAAGTAGCTGCCTGACAGATGTAACTGTACTCCGTTATGTATGCGTTCACGATGATATCTATATTTAGAGCCATACTGCCTCCCTCATTACAGTACAGAAAGGCACAAAATACCCTTTGCCTCATGGAGAGCAGACTGTAGCAAAGGCTTTCAGGAAAGCAAAGAACATTCCCTATTTTTCTTTTAGACGAACTATACTGAATACAAAAATTTTTTCTAACACAAAAGCAGTGCGAGCTGAACAAAATGAGAAGGCACAAAAAGGAATATAATCTTTTCTGGTGGGAGCTGGGGAGACGACACACAATTCAAGACTTACCGCGTCCTCTGAATCTCACCAAAACACTTCGAGGGCAGCTTTAAAGTGACAGTCAAGTCTTCTTACTAAAAAAAAATATATGAAGGCAGCCTATGCAGATACTTCCTACACCATTAGTTTATGGGACCATTTTCCCCTTTGGAGCTCACGCAGCACACTGTGGATGAAGAAATATTTCCTGTCTTTTGCATGTGGATCCCTTTCATACATAAATACAACCCTATCCTATTATTCTATTATTTATAAAGACATAAGATGACACTCAATTACGTTCTGATTTTTTTTTTTTTTTTAAAAAACATTCACCAGTTAAGAATTATTGTTCATCAAGAGAAGTTATGGTTAATAAAATAGATTTACTTAGTATACTAAAAGGCATTCAGAGATATATTAGATAACATTTAAAGATAACACCTTTCTATTCTCTTGGTAAGAGAATAGAAATTCTCTTTTTCTATTTTCTTGTAATATCTTTCAACCTGGAGCTGTAATTTATGGTAATAGGACAAACAGTTGAATAGAAAAACAAAATCTTTTAAGAAACTCCCAATTCTAATAGATCTTCGTTTTGCTTTATTTGTGACAGCTCAGTCTAAACATGCAAGCTTGAACATGCAAGCCCATGCAGTTGGTGAGGGTAGGAAAAAACAATTTTGTGATAAATGCTCATTTAAAGATACGCAGAGCACAGCACTGTCATCAGGGTGTCGTAAAAAAACTATATCCAGAGAAGAGGACAAAACTCAAGAGGGCTTGATTATAATGATTTGTTCTAGCTACTAGACCTCAAACTTGTACCCCAGGTACGAACTTTTACCTCTACGAGACCTCAAACATTTTACATAAATTAAAAATAAAGACTACACACATGTGCAGAGTAAAACATGCTGAAAAGCATAGGGTATTTTTAAGCAGGAGTTCCTTCTTGATATTGAAATGTTCGCTTAAAAAAAAAAAAAAAAGAGAGAGAATGTTTAAGCTAAGTAGCTTCAGTTCTACCTTCCACATTACTCATGCTAGTACTGATTGAGAAAGGGTATTTAGAAACTATGTATTTGATAAAATAGGTGTAAATATAAAGTAAGAAATACTGTGAACATTCATACTAGCAATACAAGCTAGTAAGCCCTTTTTAAAGGGCCGTAAATGAAGTCACTTAATTCAGGTACTAGAGGATTTTATAATCTGCTGAACCAGAAAAGTAGCATTTTAAGAGCGTATCTGTTATGCTCAGGCAATCTTATAGCATTTAAGTTATCAAATATTTTTCCTGTGTCCCTAATGTTTGATCATGAAGTTATATGGATTTAAATAGATGCATTCTATTTAAGAACGTCCTCATTCTAAGCATGTCCCTTAATCAGTCAGACAAGAAGGCTAATTATAGATGAGAAAGGTTTTGTTTACACACAGATATCTTAGTAATCAGCAGTGATGTGAATAGAAATAACAGGAAAAAAAAAAAAGCATCATTATTCAGCAGAATTAAGAAAAACATTTGCTGCTTTAAAACTTCCTTAAAACTGGCATCATCACCACATACTCACTCAAAGTTTTTAATAGAGGTTACTGCTGGATCCCACTGAAAGCCTCCAAGTGTTGCTCAAATGATCACCTCCAGGCAACAGAAAAATTGGGTCAGACTTTTAGAATCAAAGGCTGAATCACTGGAATTACAGCAGTGAAATGCGACAAAAATAGACAGATAAAGCTGTTAAAATATAAAACATATGTTTAAAGGTGTTACACTAAACATAGTGCAGGGTAGCTGCTGCACCATGATCATATATAATTGGAGGAATACAGAAATTGCATAATTCTTTATTTTTTTATTTTTTTTTTTTTGGTAACATGCTACCCTATCAAGGGCCAACTGTTTACTTTTGGACATTTCAGTTACTTTTAGCTTTCAGAACTGGGTATATGATAGAGATTTAGTAGAAACAGAGTATTTGTTGACCGTTTCTGCAAATTAGCTCTTCAGCAGAATTTAAATACAACTGAGGTGTGTTAAAGCATGAAGCTGCTCAGCTGCCATCTTCCCTTATTCCTGCTCTAATACTGAGTTAATGTCCTCAGCAGTAGAAGGTACACCTGGCACCACATCCAAGGTGGACACAGGAATGTTCAAATGTACTAGATAAATAAACACGCAGCAAATCAGAGAAAGATATAAAATCAGCTGCCTCAGGTGTATCATAAAACATGAGGCTGAAAGATGATTGCCTCAGCATCTGATGTGCAGCTGTCTCAATCATTAATTATTGGAATGCAGAATTAAGTTAAGATTTTGTTGTCTGAGGGGGAAGTTCTGATCTGTCTGTTTTCATCTTACATATGACAGATTTTTGAGAGCTTTCTTTCTGTATTTCAGAGAAGATACGGGTGGTTTTCCTGTGAGCACTAAACATTTCAAGGCTGAACAGATAATACTTACTCTAAAATGTGCTGTCAGCACTGATTTTACAAGCCATGAGCCTATTTTAAGGTTGCCTGTTAGAGAAACTGATATAAAGCTTGAGAAATAGATGCTGGGGATAAAGCTAGATGATTTCTTAAATTTGATACCAGAAATAAAGTTCAAAAATTGAATTAAAAAAAAAAAATACAGCAGCATTAGAACAAGAAGCCAGCAAATGGCAACCACTATACCTACATGGAAATGAAGCCTGAGCACACAGTAGCTAATCAGAAGGGTTATTTCAGTCAGTGGCTCCTTCTATTAGGAAGGATCCAAGCTGTTACTTTTGTGGTACAAAAGTAAGAGGATCCCAAAGAGAGGGGCTGAAGGAATAATAGGAGAATGTGGCAAACTGCTTCCTTCATTTCCTGTAGGGCCTTATTGACAGGCCAATAGTGGCAGACAGGACCTGGCTTTCTTGCTAGGAAAGCTAGAAGAAGGAATGGCCAGGACCCACTGTATTCATTTCTTGAACAGCAATGTCTTTGCTTTCTCTGACCAGCACTGATAGCCTTTCCCTGTATTAAGGAGCCTACATCCCAGGAAGGATGTCCTCCTGTCTTGGGCAAGATTTAGTGAGGGGTATTCCGATACAGCCAGTGTACCCAGAGCGGTTGAAGAGTCTCTTCAATGAGAGAAGAAAGTTAAACAGAGTACCTCTGTGTTGCAGAACTCTAGAAGTACTTCATTCTAGCTAGTTTATACAGTCAGTTTTCTGAAGAGCCTGTAGACACTTTCAACCTGTAGACTCTAGAGCTTGGCACAATTGCTAGTTCAGGTAAAAAAAGAAAAAACACATGAACACACCTGCTGAGGCAGGTACATGCAGAAGTTAATGGTGAAAGTCCTTCCTTTTGAGGAAGGGATGATATTCTGCAATGAGCAGTGGCTTCAGATTGACTTCTGCTTAAGTACTGCAAGGGAAGATTGCCAGACTTAGAAACTTTCTGCATGAAATCCCTATGTACAGTTAAAGGGTATTTCTACTTCCCCCTGACTTTGCTTCTACTGTAATTCAGTCTTTCTTTCATCTTTCTCATACTAATCCTATAAATCCTATGTAAATCCCTTCTCTCTCTCTCTCCCCCCAGTCTTTGTCTGTCTGTTTCTCTGCAGTGGGTCCTTCTTTTTCTTTTTTCAAATGGCTTTCCCAAAGATGGATATACTCTGGAAGTCTTCCAGATGCACACAATGCAAGTAGCTAGTGTAGGGCATAGCCTTCATCTGGGCTGCTCCTCTTTCTCCACCTCCAAAACTCTGCTTGTCTAGTACCCCAGGCTCTTGGGAAACATGAGGTATCCAGTTAGTATTTGTCAATTCTAGCCTTATCTTGAAAGGCACAAGCAGAAGTAAGAATGCATACCTAAAATAAATCTTAAGGTTGATATTTATGGCTGTATTTTAATGAGGCATAAAGATAGAAAGTACAATGTTATCTATTTATGTGTTTGAGAGGTATTTATGAGCCTTACAAGGACAAATAACAGCACTACCAGATATTACAGTAAGTCATGCCATATAAATACTGAGCTAAGGGAGTTCTAGGGTGAAAACAATCCATTCCCTCAACTTTACTCTAGTAGTACCACGAGTAAGAGTTATTTTGCTCATGATGGATGTGAATGGAAATTTAAAGCAGCAGTTTTGAAAGTTATCTGGACACAAAACTTCTTAAAAAGCCACTTAAGGCTTCCAATAAGAACTGCCATTGCTTTGTAAAATTTTAAAAAAAACCTTAGATAATATTTTTCATATTTACAGGATGTCTGGATAGTGACTGGATTCAGCCAGCCAGCCTTTAAGAGCCTTCTACACCCTGCAGATCAGGACAATTTTTAAGCTACGAGACATGTGACCTGAGCTGAAGTGGCAATCAGATAAGCTCAGGGTGTTTTCCCCCCCCCACCACCACCACCACGACTAGAGTTTTGTATTTACATGCTGTCATCTTCCACCAAGAAGCATCCAGATTTTTCCCGACTCAAAATCTAAGAATTTCTTATTATATAACACTGAGACGTAAGACTCCATGTGCACATTTGAATCAAATCTAGTTCCAATCTTAAAGGCTATCAGATCATATTTTCTTGTGGCACCACTTCAGTCTGAAAGAAAACAAAATCTTTCCTTCTTACCTAAATCAGAGAAGCAGTGGATCATTTGCACTGTCTCAAACTGTGGCTGCATACAGACTGCAGTAATGCCTTATTTTATTGGTGGGCAGGCTAATATACTTACGTTTTAGTTACTGATTAGATCATAGAGGATCAATACCATTTCAGGCCCACTGATCATACCCCAACATCATATCAGATGCAATTTATTTTCTTCCATCTTGTATTGATCCTGACATAGAATATTAAGCAATACAAAACTCCCTGTGTTGAATGATTCTGTGGATTTCTTTACATATATTCATTGTATCAGTGTTTCCTCTACAGCACAGCTCCTGCCAAGACTTTGTGGCACATGTGCTTTAGGGTCACCTCATGTGAATGTATGTATTTACACACACAATTCCTGTATATGCCCACACACATATGTGTCTGCGTGCGTGCAAAAGAGCAGAAGTCTGGATGTCATCCAAAACAAGAGCTTGCAGCCTCACAGCTTTACTCAAACATTTGAAACCTGTTGTCTTCCAGCTCTGATGGAATTAGAAATGCTTATTTCTCAGAAGTGGAAAGAGCCCCCTCTTCACCCTTTAAAATCTACTTTGCAATGCCACATGGTGAGATTATTTAAAGCCAGCAGACAGCAGGTGCTGAAACAGCATGTGCAAGAGCAACACCTGGCCTAGTGACCACACAAATTATCAGAGTAATTCTCTCTTGAAATGGAGCTTAGAAACAGGCTTCCCTGTCTTTTGCAGACATCCATTTAAAGCACGGAGGCCCATTTGTCTGTCATACTGGACGGCTTGGAGCACGCCATGCCTAAGCTGTGCTCCACATGTAGACATCTGTTGCAAACAGGGTATGTTACAAGTATGAGTTGCTATCAACTTTTAAAGCCTTTAAGAGCAAGCCTAGCTACCTGTAGGAGACACTAGACAGTCTGATCATGTTCCCTTATGGAGGCTAGGCTTATGTGAGGCTGCTTTTCTGCCTTGCCCCAGTCACTCTGTACATGACTCCACTGACATTACTGTAACTCCACTGATGCAACAGGACAAGGTCTTCTGGCTGAGGACTCCTGTGTATTCTTAAAGTTTACCTTATTTCTTACCAGTTTTAGTAAAGCACTTCAGGCAGTCAAGAGAGGGAAAGATTTCTGCTGAAGACATTTACTGCCTTTACATAGGTAGTATATCCCTTGTCCTGTTTTAAACATCTGCATTGGTGAAAACTGGTGCAAAGTCACCTCCGTTTTCAGAATTGCCCTGACCGCACAATAGGAGACCCTATTGGCAGAATCACATTGGCCATAACTTTGTTTATAGAAGTTAAATGTAACCGAGGGATACCTGACCTCAGTTTCCCTGTTCCTAGGAAAGCCACTGTAACCTTTTTAACTTTACTGTTGATCACGTCCTCAATTTTTTCATGGTCTGTGACAGAACAGAAATATTGCTTCCATGACAGCTCAGCCTACAGTATCACAGTAATTCTCTAACCCTATCTTTTTAACCTTTATTCTTTTTAACCTTAATGCAACTCTTCTACTTAGGAAAGCTGTCCCTTCTTCCCCTTGCTTCACTTTTCCTTTAGCCCACTGACTTCCTTCTCCCTACCCTCATTCTTTAGAGCTTTTCCATAAGCTTTAGTTGGATACCAAAACCTACTTATTTCTTCCTTCTCTTATCACTTTGTCCTCTCATTCTCCCATTTTCATTGGTATTCAAGAACACTTGTATGAATTTTATGTTCCATTTTCTCTTCCTGCTTTTCTATTCAGCTCTGTAAAGCATTTTTCTCTCACTTGCTTGAGAACAATGCACCACTCAAACTACACTTCTGTTCTTAAGAATAGTCTACAGGTATTTCAGACAGAGGCCACTGAAATGCCACTATACTTACAGTTAATATCTGGAACATTAGCTCAAGCTATCAGAGCACAGTCTGCCTACCCTTCGTTCTCCCAGCAGTCAGATGGAGCAGCTTTGAGAAGTCTCTCCTAAATAGGAAGTGGGTGGTTGATCAGCAACACAGCTTAAATGTGCTTAAATATCCACATTTAAAAAAAAAAAAAAAAAAAAGTTTATTTTCAGAGGCGGGGATTTACAAGAAATGGCAATAATTCTCTGTGGTATGGATAAAATAATCCACAAGCTACAGAAGGTGCATGGTAGGACGCTCCCAGCTGGTCTGGTTTAGCTAAGCAGGAGATCTTTCCTTTGACAGCTCCTTCCCATACGCTTATTGTCCCCAAATTGCAATAGGATCTTGCAGCTGCCAGTAGCTGTTGAGAACTTTGTATTACAGAGCTGAGTCCATTGGCCTCAGATGGAGCTTGAAATTGCTTATGTCACAGGCTATGATGACTCTAGTGCCAGAAACAGCAAGATCTTTACTAATCCAAATAGATGGAAACAAACATACATACATAAAGATACATGGGAAATGCAGTGGTTGGATGAAACTCTCCATTTTCTGTGATGTAGTGAATTCCTTAAGATAACTTATCAGAACAAGTGAAAAATGTAAAACGAATGAAGATTAGTTTAACTTCTATCTACATATATTTGATTCACTATGAATTACTGAGTAAGCTATTCCTTTATTTTTATAGTAAAGGACCACATTTATTGTGATGAATTCAGGTCTAGGTCCACAGAGTACAACGTAGGATACAGAGCATCCTACTAGACTAGCATCCAGTAGACATCTTACGCGACTAGGAGAAACCCTAGTCCCCTCCACTTTACAAATAAATCCAGCCTTGAGTGCAAACTGACTCTGCATTGAAGTATAATGCAAAGAGCAAGTCTCAAGTTTCATTGACATGTTTGCAGAATATATATTGGTATCATTTGAATTACTGGCCTCATTAAAAGCAGAATTTGGGCTTTTTCTCCCTCACATAGTCTGTCATAGCTGAGATTTTACACTGGTTCCTTCTGAATGGCCCATTAAAAAGGATCATAATTCAAATCAGAGAACAGAAACATGCAGGAGATAATCAGCAAGTCTAAGATGAATTTTAAGTCTTTGACATTTTTACTAGTCAAGTTTTTTGTAATGTATTACTGAGGAATTACTTGTATAATTCAAAAATTCAGTTCTCCCTTCACAAGGCTACATTCAGTTCAAAGCAGAAGTGATCAAAGGCAAATATATTGACTGGCTAGTATAATTTAGCCACACCATGATAAGAGCATCACCACCAGATAGCTATGCTGAAGAATCCAAATTCTATTCCTTTCATGAATGTGCTTCAATTGAATATACGCCATGGAAATAAAACACAGGGTACTTATGCAACAGTACAACAATTAACAGAAAATGAGACAGATCTTTCTGAACTTTTTCCACTTCTTATAGCCCATACTTTATCCAAGATACTAGTCCCAAGGAGAACATGGATACTTTGATTAGCATCTAAATGGTTTGTTCCTTGACTGAACAAGGCAGAGTGTATTTTTAATGTGGAATTTTGACTTCTAAGTGAATACCGGTATTAAATGGTATTATTGCCTATCACGACAAAAATAACGCAACAAATGCTTGTGTACACAGGAAAGAAAAGTCTGTGATCTGGGCCCATCCCCAGATAGTCAGGTCCAAGACCAGACTGCTGTTTTAAATCTACTTAGGAGATGTGAATATAGAACTTGGAACAGAAGAAATGTTTGCAGGGGGAACTTTTGCTTCCTCCACACCTTGCAGTATAGTGTGAATCTTTCCTTTAGGAGAAGCTTTCAGAAGGTAGATACCTAAGATGGGCATAGCAGGGAAGCCTTTTAGCTAACTTGGTCTGGACAAGGCCTTTCACCAGCATATGAGATGCTTTGGAATGAGTAATTTCACTGCATAAACTACCATCATAACTGCTTTTGCAATCTGTAAAGGGTTTTATGTCCACCATGTACCAGTGAATTCCCATTTCCTTGATCCATTATAACTGGCAGTACAAGCTCTTTACGAAAAAAAGGTAAAAAACTACAGAAAAGCAGGAAAAGAAAGCGTGACTGCCGTGTCTGAGATGAAAGTCAGAGAGATGAGGCAGCTAACATTAAAATCAAAAATCCTGTAGAGGAGACAGATTTAATTGTGAAGTATATCATGTACATTGCTAATCTAGAGACTATATTAAAGAGAGATAGTTTAACATATAAAAGCATGGCTCAGAATATGAAGTGAAATAGGAACATGCCACAATACTCTTTGCTCCAGAAATATGATCTCAGTGGAAAATCCATAAGAAACCTTATTGCAAAAAACAAATTTGAATTATGTCATCACAAGAAGTCCTGCTCTCCCCACTTAAAACTAAAAGAAGCCTTATGCTTTTTGTATTAGATGACAAGGTATAGTCTAATCCATATAAACCTTGGTTTCCCAGGTGTATTGAGAATTACACAGGAGCCCGTTGTGAGGAAGTTTTGCTGCCCAGCATCAAATCTCAAACAAAAGGTGACCTGTTTGCAGTTTTCTTGGCTTCAGTTGTTCTTCTAGGAGTTCTTGTAATTGGAACATTCTACTTCCTTTGCAGGTAAAAGTGCTTCAGAGTGCTGAAGCTATTCAGTCAAGTACAAATTTCTTCTGGTAATCATGTACTAATTATTTGAATGTAAAACTATGCAATGAATTATCCATAAGGTCTGTGTGGTTATTCAGCATAATTAATGTGGAATTCTCAACTTGCCTGTAATATTTTACTTCCTGGGTTGTAGTGTTCTAAATATCTTTTCTAAGCTAATATTTACAGTTGTTTAAAAAACAAAAAAAAAGAAAAAAGGAAAAAAAAGAAATTGTCATGCACCCATTTCTGAGATTTTTATAGTATATCTGTATTTAGAGTTAAAATTTTAAAACATTTGTCTAAAGATTGATAAGTAAAAGCAATTTTCTAGGAATCAAAAACTCTTCCAATAAATTGTACTGGCAACCAAACTATCTGGGTGTCATTAGCTCCCAATTCCTTTACAGCTCCTGGTTTGAAAGGAAAAACTTAACTATGTAAACAGTTACTGGGATTAAGACAACCAACTAACCTGTTTGTTGCTGCAGCTTTTTTTAAAGCAGGGAATTGGTACACTTAACTAACCAGCATCTCTTCTAGGAGAATTTGTTTGCATAGCTATACATTGCAATACTAGAAGTTAGAGAACTGCAGCAGGCTTAGTACAGTATTACAGAAGGATATTGTTTACACTCAAACATTCACTTATCTACAGAAGGATATTGGTAGATGTTTAGATACCCAGATGAAAGCTTGCCAGATATTAGAGAAGAACAAACAAAGCTCACTCAGACATTGTTAATATTACTGTTTTGACTTAGTTACATTTATGTCATGTCTTATTTTTGGCTACAGTACTTTTTGCAAGCATTTATACTGTCATAATATTGTTAACATGTTCTAAGACCGCTTAGTAGCCCCTCTCATTACTAATGCAGATTTAGAGCCTCCTGTGCTCTCAGGGTATTCCTGCACAGTATTTCTCCTTGGTTATGCTAACTTATGCTTCTTGCGATTCCCTTGTCTTCGCTCTCTCATAACCACATTGCCAGCTCAACCCTTCCCCATCACAGTCTTTCAACAAGTGACCTTTGAAATAGCCTGTCTGGCTTTACTTCGGCTGCTGTCATGGAAACTAACTGGATGCCAGTTTTTCCCATAACTGAACACAGTTAGAAGAGTGCAAGAACATTTGATAAAAAAAAAATTGTTTCAAAAAAATTGTTGTAGAGAATAAACCAGGACTAACTTCATCACAATGACTTTACAAAGGCTGGGGCATCAGCAATGCAGCCCAGAACAGTTGCTAACAAGAGAACACTTACAGATTACTGTGAAGTTAATGGGATGCAATACAGTTTTAACTAAACTGAAAGAGTTCATACAAAGCTCTTAAAACTGTTTGTATTTCTTTAAAGGTAAAGCTTGTCTCTGGGAAGAAAAACATGTGCAGAGAATGCAGAGAGAGAGTAATCTATAAACAAGACCCCTTTCATGCTGCCTACAGTAAGATAAGGGGAAGGCTGGAGACAGTCTCCTGAGTTTTATTGAGAGAAAGCCTCACACACAGAGTTCAGCAGCTTAGAATAACTGCAGTAACAGGCCTGTGCAGGTTTGCTGCTGCACGGTTGGAAGGTGAACCTCAAACTATTTCCTTATAGGAGGTCAGTTTACTCAGGTTTTATATAACTGGCAGAACAAGTAGGGAGCCTTTATACTAGAAAAAGAGCAGCAACTTGATCTCAACACAGCCACCCCTGAATCTAGTTTACCTACCACACTAGTTTAGGAAAACTCATAAAGCAATAATTAATTTGTCTAGTCATAAAGGAAAGCACATAACCATCTAAAAGTTATCCTTACCTTTAAGCTTCAGAAGTCTGATAATAGCACATTCATCTTTTGCTGCAAAGCCTGCAGGGGCAGCACTTTCCCTTGAGAAACCCTTCTCTCTCAACTGAGGCAATCAGCACATCAGAGTATTTGCAAAGTCAATTCTTAAATCTGCTTCCATCTCTTCAGCTGTATAAACAAGAATGATTGTTAGCAGCTGCAATTAATAACATTATCTTTAGGTTTCCCCAGATTTGGTCTATCAGCTCTAACATGCAATTTTAGAAGGGTTTGGAACAAGGGCTTCTAAGGTTTAGCGGAGAGCTTGTGTTATCCTTAAGTTGTTCTTTTGACAGGCTATATTAAAAGTATTAGAGATTGTGCTATCAAATTTCCACTACTATACTTTATTAACAAATATTATGCTTTATCCAGACTCAAAAAGTACAGATTTTTTTTTCCCTATGTTGTTTATCAGTAAGCATTTCTGTGGCTCTTTCAGCAGAGGATTAAAGTGTTTTTAGTATAAACAGTACTGAGTGTTTTTAGTATAAACAGTAATAAAACCCAAAGAGGGTTGCAGAGGAACAAGGAATATTAATTGCAACTCGGTATAAAGAAATGGAATCCTTAAAATTGTACATCAAATCTGTGTTAGAATTTAGTAAACTGATGCTCTAATTTCTCCTCCATGTCATCACTTGCATCCCCCTTCCTTTCCAAGTTTTCTGCCTCTCTGGCTGCATGCCACAGTGACACATTTCAGGACCAGGCATGTGTGGGTGCAGTTGATCTGTGAAAGATTTTTATGATCCCAACAAACACACCCATGCAGCAGATCAGGATGGGGTAAAAGAAGTTCATTGTTCTTCTCTTTCTAAAACTGTATCTTAAGTAGTGATGAAAGCAGCTTATAAAAGAGGGGGACTGGATAGGAAAAGATGTGGGCAAACAGTTGTAAACAGTTCTCGGTTTATATTTAGCCAAGTCATTACATTCTTATCAGCTATATATGAAAATATTTTCTACAAAAATAAACAAGAAATTGTTTTTGAGCCTGTCAGCAATCTCCTGTTAAGCCGAATTCATCTTATATTTGATTATGTACCAGGATTCATCAGGGTAGTGTGGTTTGGGAAGGGGAATCTACAAGGAAATAAAAGAGAATCAAAGACACTGAAAAAGCAGGCAGTATTTGACATGGCTAGTATTTGAGTGGTAGAATGGAGAGAGAAATAGAGGAACGTAACGGAAGATCTGAATGAAAGGAACTGGAAAATGGGAGCGGGTAGAAAGAGTAAATTTAGAAGTGGTCAAAGACTGGAGATGGAAAAAAAAAACCAAGCAGCTTAGACCTGGGAAAGATGAAGCTGTTGAACAGAGTACAGCATGTTTTAGGTATCTGGCCACCTTTCCAGATGAGAGGGAATTGAGGTCCTTTCTCCCTGTCACAAACTGTGGAGTACTGTGGACTTTGCATGGGATGTGAACCACTATGGGGCTCTGTTTTTATACAGTCACACTCTTTCCTGCTGAAGACGTTACAAATTTTGCTCTTTGTTTTAGCAGGTTAAAACAGAAGCGATAGAAGTTCAGGTAATTCTGTTTCAGACAGAAACAGAGATAGTTTAAAGACAGTGTGGCTGTTTGGGGTGAAGGGCCTTCTGAAAGAACCCTGCCTTGGGGCCTTTTAGAGACCCAAACTGTTTCTTGAAACAGTGAACTGAATCTGACTGTCCTAAGGATTTGTTTTGCGCTGTGCATTATAATGTCAAACAGCTGCAGCCTTTCTCTTACCTCACACTTAAATTCTGCAAGTGAAGCTGGTCCCACAGGCTTGTCTGGGTTAAACCTCCAACTGCCAGTACCCACTTGGGTGCCTTGGCTGCCTATGTTAATTTGTCAAGCTCTCTCCAGGAATTTACTGCTCAATGGGCAATAAAAGTATCTTTGTCAAAGAGGGATGCTCAGTGTTTGGAGAGCAAGCTCAGTTCTGTGTGCTACATTAATCTAAAAGCTGAGCTCCTTTCTCCCCTTTTCACACCCAAATCCAGACTGACTGGAGCAAACGCACAGCACACACCTCTCTTTTGCCCCCCCACCAACAAATGGCACAAATCAAGCTGAAGGCTGTGTCCTGGGGAAAACAGGAAAGTTATCAGAACTCCTGCTATTAAATTGTTACTGAGATAACAAAGAGCAGATTTAGCTAGAAGCAATTCAAATGCCAGGACAGGTCCATCTGGCTTCCTTCTGTACAAGGGTTACTGCAAGAAGAGCAAAAAGGCAGCTGATTAATTTAGTAGAGATTCCACGTGAAATAGCTTTTATTAAAAAAAAAAAATATGGAGAGAGGCCTGCATGTGAAATGCACAGCTTGAATGAGAAGTGCACAGCTTACAGAGGTGGAGAAAGCCCCAGGGAAAACCAAAATACACCTGTAATTCATTTCTGTAACTTAATATAAGTCCACGTTGAAAGGGCAAATTACTTGCTAGATAAGTATATATTTGATGGACAGGAACTGTGCGAGCCAAAACAATGGGTCCTAGGAATACAGCCACTTGAGCTATCCAAGCCAACAGACTTTTTGGAGGAGTTTATAGCACCACAGGACACAGACTGGACAGAGGGGAATAGCTCATGGTTCTACTCATAACAGCAGATGTCTAATTACTATTAAAAGATTGAAGGAGAAAGTAAGAGATCATCTCTATTTAAAAAAGCTTTATCTCCTGAACAAAGTGTGGAAAATTTTATAGTATTGATATTTCCTTTCCAAATATAAGACAGTTAATAAATCCAACATTTTTTTGCTGTCTACTAACAACAAAATAAAGAGTTGAGAAGTCAGGCTGGAACAGGAACATTAACTCCTAGAGAGAAGCCATTAGTTCTGAGTCATCTTTCTGCCTCTGATCCCTTTTATTATCCCTACATGCTTCTCAGAAATCTGGAATATTCATTCAGATGTAACCACAGAAGACCTGTGTTGTTTTTTTTGCAGTGGAAGCACCATTCAGTAAATGTGTATCTTCCCCGAAATGCTCTGAAATCTTTTTTCACTCTGTGTGTTTTTACTGCCTTTTTGTTTCTTATGACCAGGAGAGCTGCCATTACACGGAGGAGACCATCGGAGTGCGGAGCCAACCTGGCGGAGACGACGCGCAGCAATGGCTGCAACAGTGAGTACATTTAAAATTAAATGACTGGACTCTTCAAAGAAGGCAGGACACAAAGGGGTAAATACTTCCTTTTTTTCCCTAATTAAAATAATGTGTTTTATTTATTTTTCAGAAATAATAATACAGTAAAGCAGATGAACAATGGGAGACCAACATGCAGAGCAACCATAACTATACAACTAGTGAAGAAGAGGGTGTAGTGAGCATGATGAAGGAAGAAAGTAAACTAAAGCAGGAGGCTTTTTTTGCTGGAGAAGACTGCAACTAAAAGATGAACAATTGTATTTATTAGCATTTCCTTAAATTTTTAAAGGCGTATCAAATGCTACGGAAATTAGTACACTCTGTATGTTTGAATTCTGTGAGATTTTCCATGACAAGTGTAACTCATATTATTTGTAAAGAAGTGATCATATCTGAATTTTGGTTTCTTTTTCAGCAATGCACAGATAGAAATGTGGAATATTTTTTTTTTTTTACTGCATGGAAAATAAAAAATAATCCTTTCTGTTTTCACTTTATAGGGAATTTGAGATAATCATAGGGTTTTTTCAGAATGTAAGTAGCATGAGATAATGATAAGAATTTCTGATAAGGTTGACCTTTTTCACAGTATCACCTCAGAAAAGTTGTGAACATCTTCAAAATTTATCTTTGCTATAAATGTCCATGATATGGATTGTTTCAGATACCCCTACTAAATGTAGACAAAAAAATAGCTTTCTCCAGCTAATGCTGCTTTTTTAACAGTAAGACAACATGAGGGTGAGATGAAATTATTAGTGTACTGAACAGCTACATGGCATAAGATTTGAATTCAAATTAAAAGAAATACTTGAGAGGCTTATAATGGTTAAAAGAGATTTACTGGGCAGAGTATTTATTCTTTGTTTGGTACGTGTCCCTAGTATTATGCAAGGCACCTTCCATGATGTTTTTTCCTTTCACATTGGCAATATGTCCTGAAGATCTCACTACTCAGAGAGGTTTAAGCCTTGCCTTAAATTTTGATTTAGTTGATAGTTCCTACCACGGAAGTAAGGAAACTTATTTACCAGGTCTGTTCCTGAAACGAAGTATTATCCAGCCAGATGTCTTGGCTGGACAAGTCATGCCCTCTCTGAAGACTCTCTTTTTTTATTTACATAACCATTTGCTGATCACACTAATATACTATATATTACTATCTATTACATATTACAGGGTTGTATTGAGGAGAAAGTTAATTGAGAAAACTCCAGGAACTGAAAGGAAGAAAAATGCAGAATGCATATTTCTTATTTCTGAAAGAAAACCAATGGCATTATATGAACATACAGGTGCAAAGAAAAATTTGAATAAGCTTGTTTCCCTAGGGTGCCTTCTACATGCTCTGGTGCCAGGAAAAATAGTGTGCATTTTAAATCAGTGTAGACAAGAGCACAATAAGACAGAAAAAAAAGGATATACTGTTACAGCCCATAAGCTAAGAAGTGAAAATCATACAGTAATCAATACTAGAAAACAAAACAAAGAAATTCATTACCTTCTAAGGACTCATGCCAGAGAAGCTGTGGTCCAAGTGAAAGCTAAACATCTGCAGAGAGACTCTAAAGACATCAAATCAGTCTCAGTCTCAGGAGGAGGCCCTGGTCCAGAGAAGATCTCAATTAAGTTTTGCAAAGCTTTGAAACACCACTTCTGCCCCAAATTAACTGATCTTATACCTTGTTTTTTAAACTTCAGACCGTTAACAGAGACTCCAAAGGAGGCTGCTAATATTGTTTTAAAGGCTAGGAAATATAAAAGTGATTTTTTCATCACATAGGAACATGCCACTGATAAATATGAGCTTAAGGGATGTGCAGTGGTATTGACAGATACATGAGAATCAGTGTTACTTAAAATATTGTGCATAGTCGCAGTGACAAATAGTCAGGGAAGATTGCTGTTAGATAACATCCATATGTTACTGAGCGTGGGCCACTTAAGACTTAATAATGGCAAAGTTCAGAATATTACTTTCACTGAAGAACGAAAAGTAGTTGCCTTAAATGGAAATTTAGGAAGGAAACCTTAATAGAAGATGCAAGAAATAAATGGACTGAAGCTGTACTCCATAAACTCTTACAACCCTCAGCTTTCCAGATGGATATGGAGTAGTAGTTCACTGCCACCCAACTTGTTTGCATTATCCAGGAAAGAATTTGTACCAAAACATCAAGCTGATTAAATGAAAGCATGGTCTAAATGCAAACAAGTCCATTTATGAAACAATCCCATCTTTGAATGGAATCCTATTAATGATTCTGATTCCCTCAAATCCCTTGCATTTGTGAACATTTCAGCTTCCCAAATAAGTTATTCCAATTCACAAGCCTACTGAATTTGTCTTTCAGGTCAAAATGAGAGTAAGCTACAAATTCATTTTAAGTTGGCCAAATGCCACAGAAAGTACAGGGTAGTCAACATTAAAGCTAATGTAGTAAAACTGCACAAAGCCACCTAGCTTTGCTTTTTTACAAAATTAAGCAAGCAGTTCTGCAAGCAATAAAGCTAAGGAAACACAGTTTTCCCATGGGTCAGATCTTGTGGTTGGAGTCGGAAAGCATGTTACATATATGCAGAGAGCACTTAAAAGGGCATCTCTTTTACTTGACTCCTATTTCATGAAACGTATCAGCTCTTGGCATCTTTGAACCTATTCTCCCAGCACCTGAAAGGGTGGGAGGAAGTGGACGGTCAAATGGAGATATACTGTGAGACTGCATACACCTAATTAATTAGCAACCGCATTTAATATAATCAATCAATTTATTAATAGTGTTAAGGCAAAAAAAAAAAATCTTTTATACCTGCTGGTTATGTTTTCCTTCCAGAATCTCACAGTAAAAGTTTCTTCTTAATGTGTAAACAGAAAATTTTAGAACGGTCACAAAACACAGAGGAAAACTTTTTGTAGACCTAATTCAGAGGTTGCTTATACATTGTCAGTATATATTTTTTTTCCTTAGTGGCACAAGTGAACAGTAGGGGCAAAGATCAATGAAAGGAGAAATAGTTGTTGAAAGAAAACAAAAGGCTATTTCTGTGCTGCATATTTTTTTGACTTATGTAGCTAAATGTTAAGGGAGAAAATCACAGGGAAGTCTGCTTGGTAGTGCAGGGTTGTGCTGCCCCTTCACTACTTACTGCTCAGAAACATCTTTTTTTTCTTCTTATGACCCTTCTTTTGTAAGGAGTAGCAGAGAGGCTTTAATAACACAACGCATTTATTTACAAATGGAAAGCAGAGGAGAAATGGAGAACAGAAATGTTACCCTCACAGCAACTGTGCCTGTGTCATTCCTTCCTGCTGTAAGGGTGCTCTTACAGTAGGAGCTACTAGAACTGGTAAAAGCCCAGGCAGAAAAGGGAAAGCAGTGAGCGTACCTAAAGGGATAAAAATTCCTGTCATGTTCTCAGCAAAATCTGTACCAGGAGGTGTATGCCCAGGAGAGGGAGCTGCACAGCAAGAACCTTTGCCAGGGTGGATTTGGGTTTAAGGGCCACCCACTTCTTTTGCATTAAAAACAAACAAGCAAACAAAAAGCCCCAACACAAAATCATATTCCAATGCTATTTAGCACCCTTCAGATTTAAATGACATGAGGCTATTTCACATAAAGTTTGGAATGACAGTGGATTAATTTGGGTGAGAATTTTTGCACTGGGCCCATTTTCAAATCCAGGAATATTAGTAAAAATTTATTTGTGTCATTTTATGGGAGAGAAGAAAACAAAAACAAAATCTGTTGTGATTCTCTAGCCATGCTATTTAGCTGACCAGGATACACGTTTATCATATTCCTCTCAGATCTAACAGCTCTTATTGACACCCATACACTTAATTGCAGAGCTAGAACATGGCTGTATCTCAGGTAATACTGAATAATCAAAAGAATTTATACACAAATTATGAGGGAGATATTTGTTAAAGCTAATGAAAAGGGTGGTTTTTTTTTTCAAGAAAGTTCTGCTGTATTTCCCATCTTTTGAAAAAACAGATGTCAAAATGTGGTGGAAAAAAAAGCTGTTCTTCCTTACTGTATGCAACGTTACTTGCTGTAATGTCTGTTACAAAGGATGTCTTTTCTTGCTTTTCTTGCGACTGTGACCTGTTCAACGCAGGATATATTTAATGCAAGTTAGAGCAGTTTCTCAATAGCAAACTACCAAATACAAATGCAGATATTTAACGTAAGCAGATTGCAGCTCTGTTCTGTGATTGGGACTGATACCCAAAAAGCCTTTCAGCAGGAATTAGTCCTACAGCTATCTACGGGTGTATAAATAGAACTTGCAAATGTGGAACTGGAAATTGCATCAAGATATTGTTGGTTTCATCTCCCAAATTAAAACAAAACAAAAAAGATTTCTAACACTTTTAAGTGCACCTCTGTGTCAGTTTGTGTAGCATTTGAACTCTCTTTTCAGTGTACCTACATATTCTTCACAAGTTATCCTCTCAATAGAAGTATTGGTATTTTGACCACAAGTTTTGTACATGCAGATTAGAAAATGTAGCTGAGCATCCAGTGGAGGAATAATTAGCGGGGCTCAGTTATGCAAATCTATGTTGTACTCACTGTTCTCTTCTTTCTATGTCATGGCAGTCACGGCTCTGGTCTCTTTAAACTGTTCTGACATTTTCACCAGTTTTGTAGAGTCTAGCAGAGTTCCTGTTTTTTTTGAGGGGGAGGAGGAGGAGAGAGATTAGTGTTGTCTCTCGCTATTGCAACACAGACAGCTGAGCTAAGACAAGCTTAATTTAAAAAAAAAAAAGCTGTTTCTAACTCTTATAGTTGTGAAAAATTATCTTGAAAAGGTGACATGAGTGCCACCGATACAGTGATGTGAATCACTACGAAACATTTATTTTAAGCTGTTTGTGCTACCTGCTATCTTCATCCAGGATCTAGCTGTGAAATGTAATGATAGCGGTATATAAATTGTTTTTATTAAAAGTGTTGAAATGATTTAGAAGCACAAAATTGTAGATTTGGGAATGAAATGTGTGCTCCTGTCATCAAAGCCCCTCTAAACTTCTTTTTCCATTAGCTGTTTCTCTACTAAGAATTCAAACACAAGTCTCCAGGTAATACAAATTCCGAAGACTCCAAATCTCCCTGAAATCTTCCTTTAAAACCTAAAGTTTCCAGGTTTTTACCATCGTTATGTGTGTGTTTAGAAAAGCTCCCTACCCTGTTACGAAATGCAGACAAGCATAAAAGGACATAAATCATTACAAAGCGTCACGCAAGCTCCAAACGGGTGTTTGCTTGACCAAAACTGGCACCTGTGGAAGAGGAGCCAGGAGCACCCGGTTCCTCAGGCCTGCGCTGGCACCAGCGCCTCACTCTGGCCCAGACAGGGCTCACAAACAAGAACTACTCAGAACTTGGGCATAAAATTCAAGAACTGTGAGAATCACATCCTCATGCTTATCTGTCCTGCTTTCATGTGCAAAAAATGCCTCAACTATACTAAGATGGCAGGTGATTTAGAGGCCTACCACAAGCTCATAGTGTAAAATGAACACCCAAACCGAAGTCTCAAAATTGCAACAAATCTCTCCTCCATATAATCATGAAAAATAATCACATTTCAGGGGGAAGTAATTATTTTCTTAATGTTTGCAGAGTGCTCTTAGATTATAATATAAAAGACCCTATCAAAGAACATTTATATTACATATTTACTATCCTTGTAACTTCTCAAAATAAAAATACTTTCAGTCATGCAAACTTCCAGTCTCTATTTTCCTGTATTATTCCAGGGATTAAAATAAAAGCAGGGTATGAATGGCAAATATTTCAGATTTGTTCTCTGATTTGACCATAAATACTAGGTGTTGCAAAAAAAATGACCATCGAACTTCTTGTCTTATATGAAGATTAATGAAAACTTAGAGATTTACTACTAGGGAAAAAGGGTTCTAAGCTTTCCATTTTTTTTTTCAAAAAGACCAAAATAAATTAAGAGAGCATAATGACACAGAGTGATTCCTGAGGCAGATTTTTAACTAAAAATTAAGAAATGTATTTAAACATGTTCTTCCCAAAAATTCTCGATTGGAGGTTTGCACTCTTACCAGCCATGTCCTCCTCATCCTGAAAGTCGGAGATTAGCAGCATCATTTACACATCTTCGTTTACTGTTCCCTGCCAAAGGGTATGATTCAGTATGACTCATTCATCGGTTAAAATAAGGCTGGTTCCAATATTAACTTGAGCTAAAACAAATCTTCAGGCACAGAAAGTGACAAAAATTGTGTTCTCTGTCTTTGCAGTTTTCTGCGGGATTTAACCAAACTTGCTTTCTGACAGTACAGTTGTTAAAATTAACATAAATTGGCTCCTTTTTATCAGATTATTCTTGCTTTCTTACAAATGCACATTGTAGAAACACTTCCTAAGGAGAGGATTTCTGGATTGGTACTGAGGTGTTATATTTCACATCATTTTGCTTTTTTTTGTACTTTTGAAGCTACAGTTCACTTAATCAAGAGGCATTAAAAGAAGAAATATTGCACAAAACCTTACTTGCATTCAACATATGAGAAAAATGTCGTTTTTTTTTTACATTTTACCAGATACCCTGCTTTCCCCATATACACTTTTTCCTGTAGGTGTTGTGCCTTTGAAGTTTTAATTATCACTGTAGCAACATACCGTTGTGGTCACTTAAGGATTAAGTATGCTTACAAGGAACAGATTACCATCAGCCTTCTTAATTGTGCAGACTATTACTGTCAGGGTTGTCTTTGAATGTCGTGTAAGTGCCTTGCTATTCATACTTGCCTCAATTGCTGAATATTCATTTAACTTTTTTGCATCTCAAAAATTTATGGTTGTTGTTTTGAGAGGGAGAGGTATAAATCACTGTACTGTAAAATTTCTAAGTCTATTAAGAACAAGCACTGGCTTTTGGTATGCTGCATCAAGCAGGAGGCATAAGCTGCCCTTTAAGCAGATATATTTTAGTTTCACTCAGGAGCTGTTGCAGTTTAAGACCACATGACAGTGTGGAAGCTAAATGGATTTGGATACCAAAACATTTTAATCATAGATATATGCAATTTTTTTAGTTATGTGACCTCTCTGTCACATGAGAGGGCCCAGAAGAGACACTAAGGGACAAGGTAGCGGTCCCAGTCGTTCTGGCTCCTGGCATCACTTCTCACGCTGTCAGCACAATATTAGGTATCCTGCCTGTGGGCAAACCGCATGCGGAGAAACCTGCTGTGGATGAGCCGGCTCAAACGCACCCTCGTGCTCTGTGTTACTGTCGCTGGCGCTCACAACCTGCCTGCAGGAAGAGCTTCAGGACACGTTTGTACTGCTGGATGCTCAGGAGGTTTTTGCACAGTTTACCTATTTTCTGGTGCACCTTGTTGCTTTTCCGTTGTTTGGTTTTTAACTCTATACTGGCAGAAAGTCACACACTGTAGTCTTGGCATTTAGAATTGTAACATAAATGTTATTTCTTGTACAACATAGAGCCAAGCCCTCTTTTTGTTAAACTGAAGAAAGGACAGATCCCTGATTTGGCTTTTAGAGGAGTGGTGAAATAATACAAAATGAATCTTATTTTCTTGTTGCTCTGCTACTAAGCGAAAAGAAAAAGGAGGAATTCTATTACAGGTATGCTGAAACTACACTGAATTTACTCCTTTGAATTCTGTAATACTAGATGCCAGCTGCAGAAATCAAAGCAGGTGACTGGTGTAAAAGCTACAGCTTAGAGAACTCTGGAAAAACCTTTATCCAGCAGCTGAGATAAATAAAACACAAAAAGGCCAAAGAATTGGCATCTAATTGCAACAGCCAGCTGTTTCATGGTCCACAGTTTCTAAACAAAAAGCAAAATGCTTCTGAAAGGAACCATCTTCTGTATAGGAACTTAAAGACACTAAGTAGAGTCTTGGTATTTAAGCAGTCTGGATTTAAAAATGAATGGAGAGCATGATGCCGCAAGAGAACTGCCAAGAAAAGGGAACCAGTCCATTTTCACTGCATAAGCTCAATATTCTAGGACCAAGGCTGGAATTCCTGCTACATAAAAAGTAACGGACAACTTTTCTACATCAGGTATTTAAGACTCTCAAAATTCAATTCAAATGGTGAGACAAAGTGATTTTATAACTGGACATTTCTCCAAATCAGAGATTCCTCTTCTCTAAACACAGGAGACAAAGTACTTTTGCTTATTTTAATTGTTTATTTAGTGAGTGCCCTGTGATTGCTATCTAAAGATTTTCATTCATTTTATCTAGTAAAACAGTTTATCTTTGTAAACAGGACTCTATCTAGGCAAGTTGCACATCTCTTGAAATAAAATCCAGAAAAAGGTGGATTTCATGCATCGGCATCTCAGTACGCATCAGCAGTTCTTCCAGATTGTTTTACATACATAAATAGATAATATCAAAATACTGTTTATTTCCACAGGTTGATATTTGGATTCCAGCTGCTATCTGTGAAAACTTTTCTCATCTTAGAAGAGAGTGGCTTTCCTCGGTTGCCAAGTTCCGTCAATTACAATTTACCTGCATTGCTGACGCGCATACAGGATTATGCAAAATGCAAAGCTTCCCCATAGCTACCATATTAAATGCTATGCAGACTACAAGATTTGATAATGTTAAGAAAATGATGTTTTGGAAGGTGCTTCGCTGCAAGATATCCACTCTTCCAGACTTCTCAGTTTTCTGTAATGAAAGCAAACAGCTTACTGGTGCATTAAGAACATTTACACTTGGTTTGCTTTAGTTGAACCAAGATGAATAAGAGTCATAACTGTAGTATAACTATGAAGCAGGTCCTCCTTTATGTCATTACATTCTCTCAGTACGAAATTCCCAGTAACTATTCGATCACATCCTATTTCCCCATGTCCAAAAAAGCCAAAGAGTGGAACATTTGGAAAAAACTTCCTAAATGCATCTGCTTCCATATTCCTTTTGGTTTTATAATACCGATATCCTCTGCCAACACAGGCAAACATGAAGCCAACGGTGTTACGCTCAGGGATGTTTGCTGCTTTGAGGCGCTGCATGGCGGCTTCTGCTGTCCTCTCATCAGCTACATCCTGGTCTAACAAAACAGTCGCACTCTGGATCTGGGGACCGCTGAAGGCCAGTCCGATCACCCCACAGGCATCGCTGGGCTGCGCGCTGGTACTGAAAGGCAACGCAGAGCGCATTACAAAGCCTTCCGGGGCACCGCGGCGCTCGCCCAGCTCCTGCTGCAGCCGACACGGGGCTCCATACCGGCAGCCTCCCGAAGGGATTCTCAAAGCTCCTCACAGTTCAAAACGAAACGTAACACCTCCAACGTTTTCTTTTTTTTAAACACAAAACAAATAATGGCAGAACTTTCCTATCCATTAGCTATTTGCCAGTTTGGCAGTTGACTTAAGTCACAGCTCTGTACCTCCTGCTGAACTACTGGCAAAGCAAGACACGCAGAATTTAAATACCAAACCTGGATGGCAATGAGTGATGGCTGCAGATCCATGTTGTCTCAGTCTCCTTGGTTAGCCAGGACACTGGTTTTGGTAGTTACCTATTTACACTTTATTAATCTCAACTGAATTCTTCCCGGATCCCAGTGAAATAGTTGGACTTTATTCTCTTCAAAAGGTACCATTTTACTTTTGTTAACAGGCATTTCCAGTAAGGAAGGCTATTGTGTCTAGAGTGGTTTTGTGCATTTGTGTGTTTTTTTTTGTTTGTTTGATTTTTTTTAAGTAATAAGCTCAGTTACAGCACTCTGACTTGCAGGGATTTTTGGCTCCTGGCTCCTCACTAGTCAGTGTTTTTATGCCCAGCACTGTACCTGTTTTTCCCATTTTAAATCTCCTTCACAATTTAGCTTAAAAAAGGTACTTACTTTTCAGAGGTCAGTGATGTAAAGCTCTCCACTTGTCCCCCAGCCAGGATGATACTTTTTTCATTCAAAGGATTGACTATTTGATGAAAAAATCGAGTAGCTCCAGACTTCCAGGAATTATAGCCGAACAGAAGAACCACACGCAGATCTGGATTATTTTTCAGACCTAGTAAAACAAACAAAAATGTTGATCCTTTTTTTTTAGACTCTGACTTTGAAAGTCCAAGCACTCTGTCTAAACTCTTTCACTCTCTCCATAAGTAATACATCATGCATTTAGTCATGGCTTCCCACTGCCATGATCACAAAAACAATCAACCAGGCGGCTGGTAGCTGAGCCCAATTCTGCATGTATAAGAAAACTGCAGCAAAGAATCGAGCATGGAGAAAATTACATTAGTTTCCTCCAGTTTTCAACTTCTTCAGCAGAATATTTTAGTATGGGAACCACTCACAGTGGCACGAGAGTAATCTATGATTATTTTTAACAAATAGGGAAATGCTTAAAATGCCTTATATATTGACAAGCATAACAGGTTCTTCTAAGCAGGACTGCCTGGAAGCTAGCTGCAGAAATCTGAGCTCAATATTCAGTATAACTCAACCTTAATACACCAGAATAAAGGAAGAGCAGAGGTGCATAATTATCTTTAGTAGCCCTTTGGAGCCATCAAGTGCTCTGTGTGTGGGGATAGCACACAAGCTGGTCATTCCATACAGTTCCACGCTGGACCCTAACAAAGCCACTTACTAGTTCACAAAAACCCCAGGTGAAATGGAGGAGAAATACACACCTGCTTCCGCAAATTTGTTTTCATCGAAGACTCTGTTCTTCAGGTCTTTAAAAAAATGGAAGGTTTGGATTTTCACCCCATCAATTTTGGGGAACAAAAGAGCAAAGCCAGCTTCACCTTCTTCAATTTCTTGAGGTTGATTGCTGCTTGAACCCATAGGGGTAACTACAAAGATATAGAAAAAAAATAAACATAACATCTTGTGTACTGTGATCCCAACACTTCCGGCTGCAGGTTTGTTGCCCGTATGCAAGATTTAATTTGTCCTCCATGATCACAGTTAATAGGAAAGTCTCACACATTGGAGGAAGAGAAATTAAGGTAGCAAATCAGGAAAAAAAAAAAAAAAAAAAAGTTTCTAGTGATAAAAAAAAGGAAATACTAGAAAAAGACCCTCAAGGGAAGTTGTGAATTTTCCATTGTTACTGTTAATGCCTCTTGCTAGACCAAACCAAATGGACTCACACTGAGGACATCACAGACCTGGACCTCCCTGTCCAACTCCTCACAATGTAAACAATGTAACTTTTTAAAACATACACATATCCAAGAAATATAATTAAGGTAACAAGTAATGTAAATTTAGAAGCAATCAAGACACCTGTGTCTTAGACCAGCACAATCACAACACAAACTAAACATCACCACTTTGCCTGGAAATGCTGAAGTTGCATTTGACTTTGGCAAAGTCTGCTGTAGCAATCAGGCTTACTTCCTGTCTTTTGAATAAACCTGGTAATTGGTTTTCATATTCAATCCCTGATGGCTCCAGTCTCTCTGAAATCCTGCTGTATCTAATTCCCCCCAATTAAATTATATCAACCTTTTCAACGACTACATGAAGCAAAAATTTAGAGCACTCGTGCTTTAGCAGCAACAGTGTGGTTCCCTCGCATTGAACCTAGGACTGAACAAGGTGGGAGCAGTACTGGGTAATAATCTGTGAGGACGTTCCATCCGGTCCACAGGGCTGCGCATGCAAAAATATGTGGAGCTGCAATACAGGGAAGCCTGAAAAGATCTGTGATACCCTAGACATCTTCAACTTGATCTCACATCAGATCACACATTTTTTGTCCTACCTACAATCCCTGGGGTGACAAGTCCAAGAACTTGGCATCGCTTTGGCAACAACTTTTCTAGCTCAATCGCCGTTTCTTTACTGTTTCTTTTTCTCGCTGTTAAAAAAAAAAAGGGGGGGGGAGGAGGGTAGCACAGAAAAGTTAAAGGAGTTAAAGCCTTAGAGTTAATCCCACCCTATTTAAATAACACTCCCTATCAATGGCTGCCAGTAAAGAACTTGGCAAACCTGCACTATCAATAGGGTACAGAACAGAATCAGCACCCTGACCAGGATGTGAAAGCAAATCACTGTACACTCTTGTGTGAATGCAAAGCCACACAGACCCACAGACATGTGCTGGATTGCATTTCATAACATGAACACTGATCTGTGCAATCACATTCTTTTTGCAAAAGATTTAGTTTCCTCTGAAATTCAAATGCAGAGAATTCCATTTCAGCTGACTTTTCCTTCAAACACTGTACTTACATTACAGGTGCTTCCTGTAGGACGAATGCGTATTTTTAACACTTTCAAATACGTAATTTTAACAGTTACCTTTCTTTTGTTCATGACACTCCTCATGTCCACTGAAGGTTTCTGCATCTGCTATGTAGAGGACGGTTTGTGGCAGCACATGCACCTTCTGTAAAAAGATGCAAGGGGCAAGATTATGCTAGTTAGCTGCTTCTCAGAACGTGCCTTCAACAGAGAATTAAACTAAATAAAGAAAAAAAAAAGTGTGGGGGGCTTTTTCTGAAGACAGAAAAAGCAGGAGGGAAAGGACTACGTTCACTTTT
>VZSV01000137.1:1011102-1033193 GCA_013398735.1 Nothocercus julius
GCCATGACGCTTCCTCCCTCCCCCCACCCACCTCAGTAACCACAGGAACGCTGCCGTTCTTAAAATGGTTTTTATTCATAAACTTGATGCAAGTTTACAAATTACTGTACATTGCCAAGTAATTCTGCAATGAAGGAGGAAAAGAAAAGGGAGGAGGGGGGGAGGAAGGAAAGTAAACCCAAACCAAAGCACGCCAAGCCCGCAGGGCGCCAGAAGCAGCTCAGCCTCCTCAGGTTGCGAGGACGGCGACACTGGTGGCTCTGCCTCACACGGGGGGCTACATCAGCGTCTGGCTACCAGGAATTTATACAAATAGAGTATGTACAACCAAGTGAGCAGAAAGGCTGGCAGTCACCCCCCAAGGCCAAGAGGGGAGCCCAAACAATGTGCATCAGAAGCAGTGCCAAATCTCTCATTTTTCTTTCAAGCTAAAAATTGGATCGAGAAGCAAATGCACAAAGGACCCACGGGTGTCTGATAAGAGAAAACAGCACAAATTTGATAATCAACTAAAGAACATAACAAAAACATGTTCCTGGGCCTCTAGGTGCAATTCACCCATGGTGTGCATCCTACAAGATGTCCCCTGAGGCAACACCGAGGGCTGCAACCTAAACAGATCCACGCTCATAAGGCAATGAACAACATGGTTACACAGACCTAGGTTCATTTCCTAGGAAAGAAACAGCAGTTCCCATTAGTCCCTCCATGGCAAAACCACTCTCATGACTATGGCAACATTCCTTAAATCTCTGAAGCAGATGATGCATTCTTGTACTTTATGATAGATTTTTATATTAAAAAAAAAAAAAAAAAAAAATTTTTTCATTGAAGGACTTTCACCTCAGTTTGTGCCAATCACTTTAGAAGTTCATTAGTTTACAAATGATTGCAACAACCCGTCAATAAAAATGGAACACCTAAAAAGGTTTTTAGCATTTTAAATAACTTCAAGCTTCATACTGTGGCTCTCGGTGAGTAGGTTGAGCCGAGCAGTAGCAGGAACAGCCCAGCAAGTTCTGATGCCCCAGTGGAAGTGACTAGTTACAAGGTTTTATTGGCACAGCCTTGCTCTGCTTAAAAACAAAACAAAAAACATAATCTAAACAAAGAGCATCTTCTCCAAGAAACAGTTCGTATTCTCAAACAGCCATGAAAAATTGTTTAATGACTTAACATACACGTGTTTTTCCTATATCATTAATTTGGAAATACTACAAATGCTGTCATTTTAGACCAGAAAAAACTACCGTGATTTGCAAGACCTGACATTTCCTAAAATAGTATTAAACAATGTATTAAACTTCTTGGCTTTAAATGAAACGATACAATGCAAGTCTCTGCAGTCTGCATCCTGCAAAAGGTAAGAAATACACAAAAGTGTGTGAACAACTCCTATTTAATGATCTTTAGTAACTCGATAGCCTGCTTTAGGGAGTTTACACTTTTAAATAAAAAAGGGGGGAAGGGAAGGGTTGGCCCAAATATGCTTAATCCATAAGAACAAATACAGTAAAGGCCAAAACTGCTCAGTCCAAGATATCTAAGAAGAGTGGAATGGTAAGGCTGTAACTTATACTTTAAGTGTCAGTTGACAGATTATCCACTAACTTATCTAAGAGCTAAAGTCTTCAGTACGGCTGTTATAGGGGCACTCATAGCTTGAGTCTGTGTGTTGGAAAACATAAAAAATAGCTTGCTTTGTTGATGTTGGTCCAGGTATACAGCAGTCCTCAGTATTAACCATCTTCCTTTGGAGGAGTGTACCAGCCTGCGGAGAACAGAGAAACCCATTAGGTACCAACATCACAACGTTAAGAAGATCTTTCCTTGAATCTGTGGAAGATTGAGACCTGAACTGGCTCCTTTCCACTCACAAGGAAACCAGTTCAGTGAGAGTCAGTGGCTTAAATGCTAGTGGCACATAAAGCACTTGGAATATTCCAGGATCAGACCCAGTATTTCTGTATGAAAATGTAATACTTTTGTGGGGTTTTTTGTTGGTGGTGTTTTTTCTTTCCTTATACTACATCAGCTATCTTGCTGCTGCCATACAACAAGATGGACACCAACAATGGGAGCTGTTAAAATAGAAACATTGCTGTAATAAAAACAAGTGGCATAAGGGTAAAAAAGCAGGTTATTCCAGCCACCTAACACATACAGACATACAAACATGACTACACAGGGATAATATATAAATCCCATCTTGCATGTTGAAGAGCTGGGCACACACAAGCATTTGAAATGTCTACCCTACTTCTGCAAATCTTTGTGTAGGAATATATGTGTAGGAAACAAGCTATTCATTCCAAATCCGATCTGACCAAGTAAGATTGGCTTTATCTAGGCATTTCCAGATCTCCAAACTTTTTCTCCCAGCCACTGTAATAAAAATTTCTCTACATTTGGTACAGGCCCAAAGAGTAAGGAGCAGCTGTAAGTTAAGAGACACCTTTCATAGCAGCAATAAATGCTGTGAAGGTTTGTGTAAAACTTCTGATACAGCAGTTAGCACTGTAGTCAAGGCTAGCATCTAGCTAGAAGTAAAACAGACAGCCATGCTGGTTTTGGTAGCAAACTAAAAAAAGCAAAAAAACTCAGCTAATGGCAAGATCAATATATCGTAAAACTGGAAAACACTGTAAACGCATTATCTTTGGCTGTCTTCCCAACACTCCACTGATCTCCCAGCAGTATATTGATAGTGAATAGTATATTCACTGTGCTCATTTTAGAGGTGGGGAACGTGAGGCGTTCACTATGGTCGCACTGTAACAAGCTCTCGTTCCCAGCAACCTGAATTCCCAGAGGATGCTGTGTCCAAAGAACGTCACTGAAGTGGGAACTGGGACTAATTCATTTGCCATGAGACCAGACACCAGCTCTGCTGATTACTTTTGTAAGACATATTAAGTCACTTAAACTTTCCAGAGCCTCAGATCAATCGTCGTCTTCCCATCCCGCCATAAAGGTGATTATACCTGAAGCCCTTTAATACTTGTCTTATGTCAGTTGAGAAACCATTAACTGGCTTTAAATAGAGAAAAGAGCGTGCCTCCCACTTCCATCGCACAGTTTTGCGGACTGTACTGTACTCAGGCTTTTTCATACGTTTTAGTCTTTGGCTCTTTCTTTATACTTTAGCTCTTCCTAAGTGACTGCTACTTTGCTCTTGCATTATTTGGATAGCATCTTTTTGCAAAGGGGCAGGCAAGCTTCCAGGAGGTACTATATCTTGAAGTGCTTATTTGTTAGTGAAGTAACACTAAATCTACTAGGAAAATCGGGTGAAAATTAAATTCAACTACCTTTCACAAGACAGTAAAAACACAGCTTACATCCTTATAAACTGGAAAAACTGCAGGAATTGTCAGTCTAGTTACTTTAGGTAGTTTTGTCTTCCTAGTAAGATACGAAAATAAACTCTATGTTTTTTTTTTCCAAGCCAACATAAGACACTCTAACACTACGTTTTACTGCTGGCAAATACCAAATCCCAGGCTGCTCTACAGACAAAAAAACAAATGTTGCCAGAATGTACTTACCATTTTTCTCATGTATTTGTACTAGTGACTTATAGGACTGCTGTGCTCTTGCTAGATTATATTGATTCTGAAAGGGAAGAAAAAAAATAGAGAGACAGACAATAGTTTTATCTTCTCATTTCTCCTCCATCATAATGATAACAAATCATATACCCCTGCTGTCGGAAAGGCTGCTCTTTCAAAGGGTTCAGAACCAGAGATAATTCCAAAGTGTGTTGCTCAGCTGACCATTTACTAGGCTAGAGGGAAATGTGATTATAAAATACTTAAACCAAGTATACAGTGATAATTTCAATAGAAAAGTCAGAATTATGCATCACACTCATATTCCATCTTCTCTACCCAGAATCACTACCTAGAAATTAGCACCCAAGTCACAATTTCTTAGACTTAAAAAATATTTAAGTCTCTTCTGAGAGGAGCACCTAACCCTTCCAAGTGACTTGTCCTTTAAGTACGTTACAAATATGCACACTTGGAAGTCAGTTATGTTTAAGACTAATGCTGAATGGTTGACTCAGTAGTATTTGCATGGTGTTATTTTTTTCACCCTTTCATAAAATTTTAAGTGTATAGTCTGGCAAAATGAGAACTTCTTAATATTAGTGTATGCAAAATCACAACAGCGAGGCTGTTATCTGCAGCCCTGCTCAGAGAGACAGAATTCCCAAACCTTCTTGAAAACAAACACACACACATGCGTGCGCACATCATGATTTGGAATTCTGTCAGGTCGGACCGAAGATTTTAAATTCCTTAAGGGAATCAGAAAGAGAGATATCCTGAAGCTCGACACAGAGAACAAGATTACAGGGAAAAAGCAACATGATGAACATGGGGAGGATACAAATCTACTCACTTACAAGACTCTGCCCACCCCAAGAGCTTCTCTTCCTCACATTCATCATTTAGCAAACTTGTAACTGTGAATTATCTACTCTAAGACAAATCAAAATTCATACACACACACACACATATATATATATATGCGCACTGACACCTGTCATTAAGACTATCCCACCCACATCAACAAAGAAACAGAAACCCAATAGAAATTCATTTAAGTGACATACACAGCATATTTACCTTGTTGGCTCCAAACTGTACTCTGGCTTTTCCTTTGACTAAAGTGGCATTGATCTGCATGATGACTGACTCTATTGAATAGGCACTGCTCCAGCCCTGGAGGAAGAAGGAAATACTTCTATATAATATGTATTTGCTTCTTGCGTTCATCTTGCAGACTGTTTAGGAATGCATGTTTGGGGGATTTTTTGCCACCAGAGAAAACATTAGTATAGTTTTTTATACTTTTAACTACTCATTTTCAATTAGTAACTTTTACTTCCAAGAAAAAAAGCATAACTGTATGCACTAAGAATTTGTAGGAAGGAATAGGCCAAGTTATACACATACCCAGAATACAGCAAGAAAGAAACAAGAACAACCACATTATAGCATCTAGATATTTTCATTAACCCCACAACAGAAATTACAAATTAAGAAGTGCTTCCTAGTGAAGCACATAAGTGAACCAAGATGATTTTGCTTTAAGATACTGCTTCTCTCCAGCATTATTCCAGGGCTCACAGAAATTTCTGCCAAGCTTGCAACAAGTTTTATCATCTAAAAGACTTAAAAAAAAAAAAAAAAAAAAAAAAAAAAAAAAAAAAAAGGCAACAATCACTGTCTACTCAAAAGTTATGGAGACCTACAGTCTCCTACATTCAACACTTCTCCAGAACTGACTGCAATAGCAGCAACTTAAGAAAACAGAATGTCTTGTTCTTCAAGACTCAAAGTCTCTTCTACACTGGCTTCATTTTAGAAGCTCTGAAAAAAACGAGAATTGATGTGCTCTTACATCTAGCCTCTTTCTCAAACCTATTGTAACTCATTCAAGGCAGAAAACAATGAAAATCTTGTATAAATTCAGCAAGGCAAATTTGTGGGATTAAGGTGTATTACACCATGCTTTCTTTGGAAGTATGTGATAATCCACTCAGAGATTCTTAAATTCAGGGAGGAAACTTATTTTCATTATTTTAGAGCATGATTTGTTACTATTCTGATAAAAACTGTCAGTATCTTTTTACTAAAGCAGTGCACCTTTCATGATCAATCCTGACACTCCAGTAACAAGAGGAAGCGAGTCTGCATTCACCTGTTTGGTAAGAAGTTCCATACATAACGCACCTCCACCTAGAACATACCTAGAAATAAACACACAAAGTTAATTACATTTGTTTAACATCAGCATGCACAGGCTCTCACAGTTTAGTTTTTTTGCTCACAAACCTGAATTGCTCTTTAAAGAGCAGTATGTTGCAACTTAGACATATGCATTTCCGCAAAGCAGGTTAGTTTCTTTTGTATCACAATGCTAATTTGCTTTGCTAACTGCAAGAAAAACTTAGTGGAGGAGAGAAAAAAAAAAAAAGTGACTTGCACCACTCTTTATACAACTGTGCAGACTGTGGGCAGGAACACCACTAATGCCCAAAGTTCCTATACTATTCTTTCTTTCCAGCAGAATTGTACAAAAAAGTCCAAGCAGAGCAAAACCAGAAACGTAAATATGGTCTTCCCAGTGTCTGGCACTGTTCGTTTCTTTTTTTTGTTTGTTTGTTTTGCGTTTTTTTTTTGTTGTTGTTGTTTTGTTTTGTTTTTTGTAGTTACAAGTATCATGAAAACAGTTTAACTGCACTTTCTTGAATGAAAAAAAATGAACAGAAGTTAATTGGAATCAGCACCAGCTATCATAGCCTGCATTTTCAAACATGCAAGGTTGATTATTCCTTCTCAGCAGGAGGTAGATGAAAGCCTTGGAAAGTGAATTTAGTCTCAGTTGCAACATTTTCCCCACAAAGCAAAGTTTCCGTAAAACTCAAACTTACCCTCCTGTGAGCACAGGAGATACCACTCGCACAAAGGGAGGATCAAAAGGGAAGTTATCCTGGAAAGGATAACAAACATGGATTAAGAACTATACTGCAACACTGGTTTCCTATGCAGGGGATATTTCAAAAGGCTTATTTGGCAGGTAAGATTTAAAGCAGTAACATTTTTCAGCTCTGTAGCAATCAGTTTTCCACAATACTGGCTCAAATGCCACACTGAAAGCTGCTTTTTTTGTTTTATGTTTTCAAAGTCCGCCTTCATCTTTCTCAAAGAACAGCAGAGGGTCATTTCAATCATGTTATGCAGTAAACTAGGAATGTTTTATCCCTGCATTTCCTCCAACAGCCACATACCTTAAAAGAGAAGTTGAGTAAGATGTATTCTACACCTTCTTTTTCTTTTAAGACCTGAAGATCACTATGCAATGGGCTGTCAGGATCAACCCTATAAAAGAAGCAAGGAAGGATTCTGGATGACATTAACTGCCGCAGTTCTGTAAAGCGGTAATTACTCTCAAAGAGCTTCTCTAGGTATTTGTAGTTTCAGAAAAGTAATGCTCACGTTACAAGGTAAACACTCTGCTGTGAGATCAACATTAAAGTTTGCTGCAAAACACTGCATTCCCATCACTACCAAATGGGTTTTGAATGTTCTTAGGGGGAAGAAAAAAAAAAAAATACATACTTAATTGGAAACAGTAATTTTATTCTCTTCAGTTCACTGGAAATACATTCTAAGAAGGGAGGGGAAAATAAGATTTTAACAGGAAGACTGAAATGTTCTAATTGTCACTATACAGGTAGTAAATCCATTATAGGGCATGTGATCGCAGCTCTGTACTGGCTGTTTAAAACAATCTGCCTTTGCAGCAGTACTGCGTCAGAGCTCTTGCTCTCAGCACAATTCCAGCAATTGCTTGTTACAAAAGGTTGGTGGCAAGCAGCCCTGCTCTTAACTCAGAGCTCCTGCATTGATCCCACCCAGGCACTGACACCCAGCAGCTTTTGAAAAGGAACAGTCAAACAGCAGCTGTAGTGAGCTCAAAGCAGACCTTAAAAGGGGCTGATGCCTCTTAAATCCAATCCTTTACTACAGGTAGAGTCACAGATTTGCTGGATCCCATGTCATAAAAACTTGGGCAGTTTATCCCTATCTGGCAAATGGGAAACTATTCCAAGAAAATACTTCCTGACACTTGCAAACCCACTCTTTCCAACCAAAGCTCAGACCAGGCCAGCTCAGAGTTACTTGCTAGTAACAACACTGTCCCTTAGGCAAAAAGGTTCTTGTCTTCTGGACATTTACCCCCTTGTCTGCATGCAGTTCATTCACTTAAGACTTTTTTTTCTCCTTCACGCTGAGATAAAAAGGAAGCCACCAAGAAAACCTGGTTTTCTCTTTCCTCAGGGTAGATGACCAGAGCTGTCCACAGTACTTCAGTGAGGTTTCAAAGCACTGCACAACAGTTTGAACACTGCTACAGAAGTGTATGGCCTAAGCAGGCAATTTCATCATTAGAGTTTTGTATTTTGGAGCAGTTTTGAAAGCGGATTTGTACTATAATAAGAGTTAGTGATGCACACTGACTTGGCTGTGCATAGAGGTTATTTTTTTCCCCTCCGTATTACTAGAACTCAATACTTGTATGCCTCCGATACCAGAAATGTAGGACTTGTAGCCACACACACTATTTTAAATGCTCTGGCTAGAGATTTCACTTAATAAAAATCTCTGCAACAATATTAAAATAAAATAAACGGAAAAGTTTTAAAACTTACTTTAAAAGCTTAACATGCCACTCATACAAGCTGTCATTTACCAGTTCCACTGAATAAATCCCTGTGGAAAAGACAGAATTAGTTACATATTAAAAGAGGTAGAATTTAGCACAAACTTTAGCACAGAAAACAATTTCACTTCTGTTTAAAAAAAAAAAAAATCCACATGAATCAGTGGATGTCACTCTTCAGTTCCTGTCTCTTTCCATATTTATAACTCCAACTTGCTTAGTTTAGCTGATATCCAGTGCATGACCCACATACTTTAAAAAAAAAAAACACTTAACACACAGTCCAAGTAAGCAGTGTTGTATTTCACAAGTTGCATTCAGCATTTGCAGACCCAGACAGGACACCAGACAGGGTAGGGGGTGGAAACACACAGAAGAGATATTGCAGTGGACAAAGAACATTCTCAAGAGGAATTCCCAAGGGGAAGGGCAAACAACTCTCTGCCATTTTCCTTGGACATACAAGCTTGTTCTCTGCAGGAGTTCACAAAGCAGCCCAGGATAAAGCAGATTTTTTACCATAAGAAGGTAGAAAGAGCAATAGGCAGAAATTCAGCCTCTCCCTCCCACACTATTCATGCACATGCACTCAACAGCCTTATTATACTTGTTAACTGGGATAGTTTTTAATAGCATATTTGTTGCTGAATTGATTATAAGGAAGTCGGAACAGACTATGTTTTCTGAAGGCTACAAACCAAAAGACTGCTCGGGCACAGAGATCTCCAAGGAATCACAGATATTGTAGAAGGCATTTTTTAATATATTCTAGAATAAGAGAATTCATCTTGCACTTCTAACTTTTAATATTTGACATTTCAAGCTGTCCAGATGCCTTTATTTCTAGAAAAAAAGTATAAAAATCAGTAACCAAGGTAATGAAAACACGTTTGTCTCTCTTTACCAGAGTGCTACGGACAAGTGGGTCCTGCAGCCAAGACTATGATTTCAAATGTCTCCCTCTAACCCTAGGACAATCAAGGAGGCCCCAAAACCTACTCACTGTGCTCTCAATGTCCCATTTTAATCAACAGCTAGTTCACAGGCACCACACACTTGTCTGAGGATAAACAGAAGGCACTATTGAGGACTCATGTCAACTCCCTAGATCTAAGGGCATTGCCTTTAGTGTAAGTGGAAATCAAATATAAAATCTCAATTGGCACTGCTCTGGTGTAAACAAGAGCTGAAACTTATAACTCTTGCTCATAGTCAACTCAAATTAATGAGGAATCTGTTCCACTATCATATTTAGGGTATTTTCTTCCACCTACATCCCAAAAGGATGGAAAAGCAGCCTATTAGTACTGTGTCTTTGGTACTGATAACAAGTAACAGATACAAATACAACAAATGAAAATGCTAAAGCCCACAAACAGGATTTAAGACCACTAGAAACAAGCTAAAAGAACAGTTCAGAAAAGCACAAAATACAATATTGAAGTTTAGGCTGATTTTCTAACCATTCTATCTACCGGTTCCCATTCTGGAGGGAGGAAGTTCTCACCTCTGGGTGCAGTGATGGATTATGCAATTGGGCTGGCCTACAGGAACACAACTTCCATGAAATCCATGCAAACTTCTACTTGTTATACAGTAATACCCAGAAAAATCAATATGCCAAATATTTTAAGAAGGTTTAGACAGAGTCACTGTATACAGCAAATAAGCCAACCAGCCAACTGCGAAAACCTCATTAAACTAACCAATAAAAAGCAATAAGTGCTTGCTATTCAAACAAAAACAAGCTTAACAGACAAGCTTAACCTCTCACCGCTGCTTATCTTCTCCTGCTGTTTGTATCCAAAGAATATATGGAGCTCTAGATCAGTCTAGCATGATCACAGAAGAATAAAGTGAGAGCAGTATACTTAAGGTTAATTATTTCTTCATGATAACAAAACCTCCTACTGTTGAACACAAATCCCTCGGCAGTTAATGTGTTCTTTGCAAGCAGTACTACCCACTGGGACAGTCTCAAAGATTGTGCCCTAGATACCTGGAGAAGTGGATTCAAGTAGTTCTCAGGGCTCCAGAACTCCCACAGCAGTCATGTAGTGCTGCTAGGAGTCATCTACACCAAAAGCATTCTTGTAGTTACTCCAGTCTTGTTAATTTTGGCATGAAGCTTCATATAACAAGAGATCAAGAGCATTCTAGAGGAAATGTCTCCTGCCTTGCTTTTTACCTCTGCAAATACATTGCTTCATTTAGTGAAAGATGCATGCACACATAGACAAATTATGCACACTCACCTACAGAACACAGAAGGATTAGCAGAAAATACTTACCATCATAATTCTTTTAAACTATATTAAGAAGGAATATTTCAAGCACTTTACCTGTTTTATAACTCTGTGATCTATATATATCCCTGAGTTCTTTCATAAGTCGATCTGAAGCCTGAACGGACCCAGAGACTGCACCCTGAAACAAACAAACAATGCGCTAAGTGAATATATTCATATGATGCATCTTTATTTGCATTGCAAGATATCAGTACCTTGAAGGTACTGTTCCATACCTTTGAAACGGCCTCCATTATGACAAAGTTTTTTCTATTTTATAGTTAAAGAGCTGTGTAGAAGAAAAGTACTGTATGGCTCATGCCACAGTATGATACAGTAGAGCAGGGACTTTGTCTCTAACAGAACCAAAATTAAAATCATTAACTCTCAAGAAGCCTCTAAATGCAAGTTATAATCTCAAAGGCTTAATTTAGGTACAAGTAACTGAGTGTTTTTCTGGAAGAGTGGGACTCTCCACGAAAGATAAAGCTCTAATTTATCTAGTTATGAGATTAGAATTTCCAACCACAGTTGTTTTAGAAATAAAACTGGCCGATCATGAGATACGAGAGCTATCTGTTATGTGTGGTTGATGCCAAGAGGCAAGAACAGCAAACAGTGGTCACTTGGTCTGCAAGCTGCCGAGTTTCAAAGAGTTGCCACCCAAGATCCAAGCTCTCTCCTGCACGGGAAGCAAGCAGACACGGAGTTCTCCAGAATGAACGCACGCAAGCGCGGTGCTTCCTCCTCAAAGCTCCGCGTTCCGCTGGGGAAGCCCTTGCTGCAGGAGGTGCCGTTTATGCGACAGCCCTCCAGTTGAGGGCTGCAAATAAACATTTAACTCAGGAAGTCCCAGAGCTGTACCCTGTCAGCCTTGAGAAACATTTATGAGATGCATCACTACAACCTTGTCCTGTTCTTAAGTATTCCTCTCTTGGATCTGCTTTTAGCACTGCCAGAAGCAGGAAACTTTTGGTTCAAGTTGGTGTGGGTACTATATTCCTCAGAAGCATTTTTCATCCTCACATTTGCATTTTAATGCATTAGAATTTATATGAATACTTTATTGCACAGTTAAATCACAGTTTTCTTAGAAGCTGTTTAAGAATTGAGCTTCTACATTCACAAGACAGTAAGACAACTAAACATGCAGAAATGACTACGGCACATGCCAACACACAAGTTATCTACTGCACTAAGTCTCCAGAGATCTGAAAATGGCTTGACATTTTCTAGTTCCTGTTTTTAGATTTTGTATGTACAGAAAGAGTAAAATAACCCAAAGAGAACCAGAAGACAAGTTACTTCTATTGTCACTTAATATTTTCAGTATTTGTGCAGAAGTACATTCATTCCTGAAGGTTAAAGTAGTGTCTGAAAAATCCAAGTGACACCTTAAACTTCATAAAAATCTAGAAGACTAGAACAGAGACACTGGGACTGCTGAAGAAAAGTGTATAAACTCCTCAGATGGAAGTACAAAAGCTAACAGCATTATCTAAATATGAAAAACATTAATCTCTAAAATGACTAAGTGAGGAGAAACCTCTGAGAAACAAGCCGCAGCAAGTCATTAAATATTTGAAGTTAATGATTCAAGTTCAAAGACCTTTCTTCACAGTAAGCAAATGGTTCCATAAACTTATTACAATGTCAAGAGGACGATTAATTCCTGCTCCAAGTTATATATCACACTGCAAGCCAAATTTAAGGCTATTTCCTAATGCTAGTAAGGAGAAAAAGATTAGAGATACTGCCAATGAAGAAAACTTAATTATAAAGTTGCATTCTCTTCCTGTAACAAGAGAAAAACAAACAAACAAAAACACACTAAAAATTTCTAACAACAACAACAACAGACATAATGCACTCCTCTTCTTTGCTTAGATCTTTAACATGAGCAACATCTTCAAGCCACATTTTTCCCAATGAGAGAAAGGATGACTCACAGACAAGGGCTAAAGAACACTGAAAAGTTTCCTGGTTTCATTAGGTATAAGTTGAAGCCCTGCAATAGACTTCATATTCCCTCTTTCTACAGCAAGCAGCATACACGTATGGTTTTGTTTTACTTTCCTCTGCTGAGGAATCAAAGTACAGCAAAGAATTGCAAGGTGTGAACCTGAGAGGATGCTTACACACCACACTGCAGTTTGTCAGACTCATGGTCCTTTCAGAAAACCCACTGCCAAGGAACAAACTTAGACACTGCTCTATCTTAGGATATGGAGCCACCCACTGCTATGAGAGAGACAGTTTTCTATGCGGAGTCCCATGCTTCAGCAGCATAAGGGTGCATTTAAGTGTTACTAGGTTTGTTCTTTACTGGGTCAGTAGTGCAACTATAGCTTTCAGCACTCAAGTACTAAAAGAGTAATTTCTCAAAGGACTTGTGAGGATTTATTTAACCAGAGCAGCTATTTCTGGTGACCCACAAAAATACCATCCTTCCTCAGCAGCAGCTGAATACCCTGTTCCCTGTACTCAGCTGACCTTGTTTATGCATCAGCATCAACAAGAGTGTCTTGGCATGAGAAACAGCTATTATGTAAGTTGGATCTGCTGTTGTCAAACAAAACCCAGCAGTGTTCATTTCAGCTCTGCTAGATGTGGAGCAAAAAAAGCAAGAGAAAAGCTAGTTTGCCAAGTAGGAAAGAACAGAGAGGGGGAGAAAATCTGCAGTTTTAAGAGGCTTTCAACGCCAGAGAATGATGTTGACATTACAAAAAGCTTTTTCAGTTCTACTGAATTTTTAGATGACAGTAAGCAGACCATGGCTTTCAGGCTGCAAGAGGTTTTATTTTGTTTAGTGATTAAGATGTTTTAGCCATTAGGTCTGGGTTGTAAATATAGAAATATACACAATCTCAACAGGCATCTCAAAGTCTGAACAAACATTTAAGTTAAAAAACAGTAACTTCTGTGTATGGCAAATCTTAAAACAATTCTATACAACAAAAACAATTTACTTATGCTTTCCTATTTTTAAATATTGGATTGCTGATGACAGATTATTGTATACTTTTTCACACAACCTAATAAACCACCAAGTGTATGAAGTGAAACTAACAAAACTGGAGGACAAATAAAAGTCACAGGGTCCAGTGTTTACAGCTGTATTTTAATATGAAAAATGAAAACAAATGTCTCCAGGACACAGCCATACAGAAATTTCTTATTTCCACTGGCAGAAATACTCTAAAACTGGTAGCAAAGCTGTAGAAGGATGAAAGACTCTTGCTGTATGCTTGGCAAAACAATTTCTGTAATTTCACAGATATTTTTGAAAAAGCTCATACATAAGAACACCTTTAAAGTACGAATTCCTGGATTTACCAAACATGCTAGGTCACCTATGAGTTCTAATGCTAATGCTTCTCAGGCTGTAGTCACTGCATATGCAGCTATTTACTTGTTTAATAACAGGTGAGCAAAAGTCATGCTTACGACCTAGATGCTTTCTGCCAATTCTGCAGGGAGGACTATTGTCCAACACAGGTACCAAGCAAGAGAAGACAAGCTAGCCTGTCCCAAGTTAAACGAAGGAGTGCTTAATTATTGTGGGATTATTGCTCTGTGGGATGTGGCCTGGCAACTAGCTTCCTTTGCAAAGGTTTTTTGCAAAGTTACTCCACTTACTGATGCAACTTTGTTTTAGCTGGCCTAACAAGATTTCTCCAGAACAAATTATATGTCCCATAACTTGGTGCTTTTGTCCTATATTTGCACACATGCTTGTGAATAGGTTTATTTGCTGGAAGCCATTCCAATTTTAAGGCTAGAAGAACTGCCAAGAAAAAAAATTAACTCACATTTAAGTGATCTTGCCTTTGATTTTTTCTGATTTTTTCTAAGATTTCAAGGTTCTCCTTTTCAATGCCTTCATCCTCAGATTTCTTCCCATCAACTGGTTCTTCTTCTTTCATATCATAGTGATCCAGATCTTCAATGTCCTGCAGGAGAGAAAAGAATTCACAGTAAACAGTTTAACCATGTTCTTTGCTCAGAAAGCTCTCTGCAAAGGCGAGCAGGGACACAGTCACCATGCTGCAAAGTAGTAGGTATTAGTGATTGTTGGATGACACTTCAGTTTTGTTCAAAATTTACTCTTTCAGACAGCAGCATTCGCTGAAGATGTAGGGAGCCTTACAGATGAGATGCACATTCATAACATCAATTTTGAGGTCTAGGCTAAGACATGAGAAAATCTTCTGTTCTTGTTGAGTTCTGCCACAGGGGCAATCCTATTGCAGGACAGCGCTGTGAGGTTAAGACAACTGCTTTTAAGGTGATGCAAATGCTATTTAGGGAGAGGAGGGAAAGCTGAAAAAGGTGGCCGGACACCAGCCAAGCCAGCAGCTCCCACAGCTACCAGACACACTGCAGTGTGCTCCAGCACACCAGGTGCTCCACTGCACCATCTGTTTGCATGGCAGGAAAACGTGGCCATAAACACAAATTCAAGCATGTCTTGGACAGAATCAAGCACACCTACTTGGAACACTTGGCAGCCACTTTTCCCTAACCGTAACATGTTTTAGATAGTGTTTTTTTGTTGGTGGTGGTAGTGGTAGTGTTCTTGTTTGTTTTGTTTTTAAACATGACTGTTTCTCAAAGTAGTGACCTAGCCTTAGGAACAATAAACTACTTCTTTCATTTAGAAATTGGACTAGATTAAAAGCTGAAGAGAACAGTACCACAAAGGGCTTCCTGACTTATAAGCCACAAAAGACAATTTTTCTTCTGAAGTTACCTGAACAGAGTGCAAAAGGACACTTAAAAAGTCAGCAGCAAAAACTGTCTTGCAGCAACAGTGTGGAGAAGTGTTCATGCTACCTTTACAGAAACTTTGACTCTAATAAATGTGGTCTGGCTTAGGCTAAATATAGTCTGAGGGAAGCTGCTTTAGATTCATTCCACTGCACAGGTAACATTTAGATATTTCCTGGAGGAAGATCTGTACTTTCTATTCAAAACAAAAACAAAAAACCCTACATACATACCTACATTTTTTCTACATACCTGTTCATTTATTACAAATGTAAACTCAAAGTAGTGAGAACAGTTCTTAACACAATAAAGCTATTTATAGCTGTTTAGAAAACAAGCACTTCTTGGACCTATGCTAGTATGTTGTAGAAGTAATTAAAGGGGGCAGTTCTCAGGCAGCAAAGAGCTCATTAAAAGGAGCACCATGTTGCCAGACACTGACATAAGCCCTGTAGTTCAGCATGTCAGCTGCAGATAACCTCTCATTTCCTTCAACATATTATAGATAAACTTCAGCTGTTTAATAAATCAGCAGACTAATTTGCTCTCAACTAGATTGCTTCACCTGGGAGGCACTTTCATCTGCAAAGTCAGTTCATATGCTGCTTGAAATAGAACTTTACAGTGCAAGCCTGCTGATTAGCATAGTGTTACACGTTGTTCAACTTAAACTGTGAACAGATGCCCAAGTCTCTATATCCAAGTATTTTACATGCTCAGACCTAGGTTTAAGAAAAATATTTCACAGGTTTTGGTGATTGAAGTAAATATGCCAATATCACCTTACAAAGGTGATATGCAAATTTTGAATCTTCTTTTCCACTGAAGTTTGGAGTGATTGCATTTTATACTTTGGCTGGATAATCAGGCAGCAACCACAGAACAAAAGGACAGCATGATGAAAATTCTAATTATATATACATACCTCACCCATATCTTCTTCCTCCTCCTCTTCTGAGGTAACTTCTTCTGTTGTTCCATTCTGCAATACACAATTGAAGTTCCAGCATGAATTGCCTCTGCACTGCCTTCCTTCAAAAACAGGGAGCCTACTATCAAAGAGTAAGCACTACACAGGAAAGTTGTATTTAATCAAAGTCTACAAAGAACTGCCAAAAAGGAGCCAAAAAATTTTTTTTGTGAAAGATCATACATGAAGGTGTTTTCCTGAAGCGTGCCAGTGAAGAGACCTCAGCATGAAAATAAGATGAACAGAATGCTGCAATTCATTTCACACTAAGATCCACATGGAAACCTAAAGAATTGGCTAAGGGTATCCTATTTTGAGACAGCAGTGATAAATACAACAAACAAGTCAAGTGGCTTGTAACTCATGATAACTTATTCATGAAATCAGATCAAAGCTCTGAATAGAATCCCTAGTCATATTATTTGGATCTCGGGAAATTAATGGATCTTTGATTCAGCTACCTAGAACTTCTGGGGAGCAACTAACTTCTACAGCCATTTTAATTAGATTATTTAATGAAATACTAAAATACATGGAGTCTATTTTTCATAGTTTTCCATTTCAGAATATAACTTCAAGCTCTAAGTCTGAGCTGCAGAAATACTCAAAATTATTATATGCTTGTCCTCTGCTAATATTTCTCCTTTGGGAAGCCTGACATGACAGTGGGATTAGATGGATCTTTGGCTCAAAGTGGTAAGGTCACTGTTACTTAACCCACAAACTATCTGAGGTTTTTGTCCAAGAGAACCTTCCGTGAGTTTTCGAGCACAGACAGGACTCTTAGCAAAGCTACTTCCTAGTGTTACAGGCCTATGGCCTCATGGTTGCACTGCTACGTGGGTGGGTGGCCGAGGAAGAAAAGCTATAAGATTACAGTTTGGCACATGACCAAAATTAAGCAAGTTATTTGTCATTACTATATTACTGTCACCACAGGAAAACCATCTGCTACACTACAGGAGTTTTTAGAAATGTCATCTTAACATGTGCAAATTAAAAAAAAAAAAAAGGTCCATAATCATATTACAAATAAAAACATGCTGACTATTAGCTACCAGTTTGGTTTGCAGCACAACACAACACTCTAACTAGAATATTTAGCAGACCCTCACAACATTTAATTTATCACATGCATGAAAAGTACACAAGGCACCTCAGACAACTCTTATCAAAAAAAAAAAAAAAAAAAAAAAAGCAGCAAAGCAGCATATGGTCCTGATATGCCATGTCTTTACAAGGCAGTGAAGGAAAACATTGATAAAAGGGTCATTGAAGTGCACATTGTAAAATGTAATCACTTCAAGAAGAAGTAAGGAATATTTAAGCAAAAATGCATTTTGAAAAGCACCAAGAATGCAAAGCAGGCATCTTGAGCAGATTATAGGTGAGGATTAAAATGATCGTGTGTCACTTTATATATATTTTTATTCAGATACACACACACACACACACACACACACACCTTTCAATCACCAAAAAAAAACAAACTTTAAAGGAAATTGTGCAATATCCTCGCATTAAAGTGGACTCTACAACACACAAAGGGCCTACTGCAAAGCAACAGTGCTTCATATCTCAGTACTGGCTTACACAGATTTTAATCTTTACCATCATCTAGTTTGAGTTGAACAGGATTTTGTTTCCCTAAGCAGGTGTCCACAGTTTTTAATTTACCTGTCCAGCTGGCAATGGCTGATCTAACATTTCAACATCTGGATGCTGAGGAAGGTTATATAATCTGCAGAGGTCACATATTAATCGCTTCAGCTGTTGAAGAAGCTATAAAAGAAAGAAGAAAATGCCTATTTAAACCAAAGCGCAGACTCAGCAATATATTTTGATGTTTCTCCACATATTAATACTAAACTTGCATTTCCAGACACCCCTTGATTCCTCCATGCTCGTTAAAAACCTCCTTGCTAAAATCCCCACGCTAGTCAGCCCAGAAGGTGAGAGGTCACAAAATAGCTCCCATTTACTTCTCCATATCCAATGGGAAAGGTCAGGAGCTAAAGAAGAGTTTCCTGGGGCTGCATCATCCGTCACAGTCACAGGGCTCAGAGCCACAGAGCACTAATGTTGTCTCTGGGCTCAAGCCTGCCCTTCCAGCTCCCCATCTCAAAGCAGCATGCCTTCAAAAGCCGGGAAGAACACCCATCTCCTGCATCCCTCCCTAGGGAACACCAGGGGCTCACTAGGAGCAATGGGGACATTGCACAAGACAGAGCCAGGCAGCTTCTGAGCTAGAGCCCAGGTCATCTGCGTGTTCTGTCTGGGTCAGATTTAGGCAAAGTTACCATCACTGCTTCCTCTGTCCACTTTTCATTCCACTATTGACTGACTTCTGTTAAATGCAAGATAGGGAACAGCCTTTACTCACTCTGATACTGTCCAGACAGCAAGTTTAGTGCTGCAGAAGTAAGCGTTAAGCTTGCTTCCTGGTCCCATGTTCCCTGTGCTGATTTCCATAGCCGCTAACATCCCAAAGCTCGGGGCAGCCCGCAGATTCCTGGTTAAAGCCAAGGCCATGAAAGACCATACCAGCATTTCCTAACTTTTCACGGCCTTCACATCACCATGTCAGGAAAGCAAAGACAGGACTGCAGATTACATTTGCAAAATGGTCAACCCTAACTCTTGCCCAAGAGGCCCCCAGGGACTTGCGAAGATGCTGCTCGGCTGGGGACGTCGCTTCCCGCCTTGGGGGCATTTGCCCTGCCGCCCTGCGAGGCGGCGCGCGGGCACCTGCGGGGCCACCCCTCCACGAAGGGGCCACACTCCGGCAACGGGGACTCCTCTGCCATGCAGCACAGGCTGTATTACCTTGGAAGAGTGGCACCTCTGCACTACTATAGATTTTTTGTGTGCATACATATACATACATATATATATATATATATTTGGAAACCTTTGTGTTTTTCTATTCTCCAATGGAATTCAACATTCCTATTTAAGAGGAATCTCGTTTATTCATCAAATGCCATCAACTAACAGAACAGCCTGCAAAAGTTAAAACTAAAAAAAAAAAAGTCATGATTTTTTTTGTATCTTGTCACATTTTCTGTTTTTGCAACAGTCATGAAAGTCATCCTCAACTCACAAATACAGCAGATGACACCCAGGGAACTCATGCATCAGCATCACATTTCTTGTGAGTAGGTACGTGAGAGGCAATAGCTTATGTTGCCCTAAGCCTCCAGTAACAGTCACATCCCTCATGAGTGTTAGGACCCTAAAGCTGTTTGAAACTTCTTGGCTGTCTGAAGTGTCAGGAAACCTTTTAGTGGGTAGAAAGCAGGTAAAAAAAAATCATCAAAAAGTAACTCCCAGTTAGGTCCACAGGGTTTAGTGCTCTTATTCTCAGTATGTGCGAGATACCTAAGGTTACTACTATGTGTTTTGTTGAGAAGCTTTTATTCTCTGGGCAGACATCACTTCCTCACAGACAGCTTTAGGAGACCAGGGGCGGAGGGAAGAAGAGAACTTCAGGAATCATCATTTCTTTTTCCAAACGGTTGTATAAAGCTAGATGAGCTATGGCACACATGGCGGGGAGGAAGCCAAGTGAGAAAAATACTACCTTTAGCTGGTAATATTCTTCGGTTCAAAGCTTGGGAAAACAGAAGGCCACAAGATTAGACCTCTCCAACACGAGAGCAAGGGCTAGGAAGAGAATTTTTAACTCTCTTCATTGGTGGTGGTATCAGCGAGCCCGGAGCCATGCAGTGAGGGGGACTGCAGAAACAACCTGGCTGAGAACTAATGCAGCAACGCACAGGTTTCTGGACAGGTTGTTCATTCACTGATGGGGCTGAACACCCAAGCACCAAAACAACCACTAAAGAGACCAAACAGAAGGGGCCTATCAGAACACGAACAGCTTCTCTGGAACACAGACTGCTCCAGCTTCCACAAAAGCAAAACTGAAAATACTGTGTGCAGTCCACAGGGTATTACAGCAAGACTAGAAACAGTCTGGGTGATTAATAAGAATGCTCAAGCAACCAAAAACAATTAAAAATAATATTATATTGTTTTGTTGTTATTTTTAATTATTAGTAATTCTCTTCCCAGTTGTTGAGAAGGTGGTTTTTCTTAGGGATACCAAAATGCCATTTTAGAACATCAAAGCATCTCTTGGCTTTTTTTTGGTTTCTGTATTAATGTCTTACAAATCAGCAGACACTTGTTCTGAAACCTGTCCCACATTAGGCAGCCTTTTTACGTGCTGAGAGCTCTTTTTTAAAGCAGTAAGAAAGCACTGACAGTTTTTGAATGCCTTTAATATTATTGCTGGGCTCATTATGAAGAGGCTTGTCCTCAGATTGCTAAGAAACGTGGTCTTAAAGTATAATGCAATTACACATGCATTCCTGTGTATATCAACATATATGATTCAGCAAATCACAACCTATCACTGAAGCTGAAAAAGGAGATAAGAGGAACCAGAGGAAAGGAATGAGTGTTATTTGCAGTGCAGGCACCCAGTTATCAGTTATTCCATGACAATAATCAGTCCCAAGCACATTCAGAGACCTGTGCAGTTTCAGAGCAAAGCAAAGTTTCTTCCCGCATTTTGTCTCTAGGGTCCTGGGTACATAATTTGTTGCTGCTGTTTTGGTAGTTTGCAACATTCTTCACTGAAATGCCACTATACAGAACTAAACTTAGTTCTTAAAGCATGAACAGTGTGCTCAGTGACAGCAGCTTATCCAAGCTGTAGACAGAGCTGCATCAAGAATCCTACGCTTCTCAAGTCTGTGATGCAGATTTAAGCCCTCAAGATTTTGGAAGTGTGAGAATTAAACTTCCAAACTAGATCTCATCCAATTTTAGGTCCACTTCACTATTGTCTTTAATTACAAAAATCACCAACTATTTTGAACTGAAAAAAGTACAACCTCAAATCATGCATAGTTGCATTAAATAACGAGTTTAAGGTCATGATGTAAGCTTTGAAATTTTGCACTTGCAACTGTAACTTTTATTATTTTAAACAGAGCAACACAGAGCAGGAGTAGGATACATCTTTTACATGGCACAACCACTAGAAGGCAGCTGTCACTATCAACTATGCACCGAGACTAAAGCAATACTGATATTCAGGCTTTGTAAATGAATTTAGGGACACCACAGATGAGAGTCTTCCTTGTTCCTGCATCTACTGCTTACATCTTGCTCAATATGAGCAGTCAGTTAAGTCAGACCAAAAATCAGTCCTAGCTGTACTGACAATGTCCAATGACCTTTTCAGTATTTTCAGTGCTTTGGGGAGTTTTTATAGTAGAAAGCACCCTGCTAATGCAAGGCATATACTACAGAATTTCAGATCAACTGAAGATTTTCCAGAAAGGGTGTAGGATTTTAGCTGAGGTAAAAACAGTTCTCCCTTCACCTTGTTAAGTGACAAGGCTTCCTTACACGTAGCCCTGTCAAACCCTTACGCCTAAGCAGCATGCTCTTTGGCTTCCCAAGCTACTTGTCAGAAGCTGCACAACAAGCAAAAATGACAGAGAATGCCAGAGAACTTTAACTCAGGCCAAATGAGATAGCAAGGTCTACAGTCAAATGTACGAGCACAGTTATACCTCTGCTACTCCAATACTAACTTTATAACATAACTTCAGAGCAGCATGGAAAGTGACTGCTTAAATGAAGTTACACAGAAATGAGTCTGAAACCTTCTAAAAATCTAAGTTGAGCAAAGGTAGCATTTAAGAGCTAGTGATCTATTGATCTATCACAAATTGCTGCAAAACATTTCAATCTCATCTGTTTACTCCTCTACCACACTGTAAATTGTGAGTTGCTCCAACAACCCA
>VZSV01000137.1:1033368-1050198 GCA_013398735.1 Nothocercus julius
GGGCGGTTTCCTGAGAGACCAATGGGCCATGCTCAGGTGTCTGTTACATCAACCCATCAGCCTTTACATGGGCAAGTACTATCTTGATACCAGAAGCTATTTTCTTACAAGATACATAAGCACTCCCTGCGAGCAGGCTAATCAGCATAGCAAGACCCATGCATGTCTGCAGAAAGGCTTTCTATCTTAACTCAAGCAAACTTGCAGGTAGCTAAACACAGGGGAGATGCCTCATTTCACAAAATCTGTTAACCCCACACAGCAAATGAGTTCATCTAAAGTGACAGAGGGGGACAGAAGCTATTGTCACACTGTTTATGCTGAAGAAAAAAAAAGGAAAAAAAAAAGTATTTTGGAAGAAAGTTTAGTTGGCCAAATGTTCAGCCATTATATTCTCTGATGTCCTCTCTCTGCAGAAGCCACAAGAAGATCGAGAGACAAACTTAAGATTCTTCTTAACATATTTCAAAGTTCAGGCTGCAAGAATACAAAACTAAAGTGCATGGCTCCTGTTATCATATCCAACAGAAGACATTAAATCATTAATGCTCCTTTGCAATGCTCATTTGTGTTTAGTTATGGCAAGGCATATGAAAGATTCCCAGTTGCTTGTTAGTTTTCTCATCATTTCTCCTAAAAGTCAACTGTCTCCTAGGTATTATTCATAGGTTGAATTTTATGCAGACTTATTTAAGGCTCAGTATGCTTGAATAACATCCTATTAAACATTACCAGCAAGTGATTTCATCAAAAAGAACATCCTCCTTTTTCTAAAGGAAGGCAAATACAAAGGCCAGCACGGAACCCACACATCCTGCAGACTGATGTTTGTTTCGTACACATCCCCTACGCCCACATTCTCGTACCCTTAACAGTTTTTAAGGATCAAAAAGCTGAATTCAGAGGGAAACACCGTGAATTTGTCCTTTATAGAAAGGACAGTATTACAGTCTATTAAGCACATCTGTATTGAAATCTTCTCTACGCAACATTCAAGAACACTCTCTTACTTTTCTGCACAGAATGAAAAGTCAGGACATCTTTATACAACTCTATCATCAGATCAGAAAGATTTTCAATAAGAAATAAAGCCTGACATTTTTCTGGAATATTAAACTACTGTTAGAACCTGTGGAAAGATTTTCCTCAAAGAGACACCCTCCAAAGTCACAACAGCAACTGTTTCAGGAACTATTTCAACTTACAGCTATTTCAGGACCATCCAGATGAGCCAGATGCTATCAGGTCAAGTCATTTCCTGAAACCCTGAATTCTTGTTTTGGATTAGCTACCATTATAGTCAGGTTTTGGAGAATACACATTCTCAAAAAACACTGAGTTCTTACCTCAGTAGTTAGTCTCTGTGCAAAGAAAACACCACATACTTAGCTGCGTTCCAGAAGATCTATTTCATTTAGTTTTATGTTCTCATACATATCACTGTTTAGCTGTTTTCAAAATGCACTAAGCAATTGTACTCTTGGGGCTGAAACTTAGCATCTGTCAGAACAAGGCCATATTCTTCTCCTTGACCAAAATCTCTTGGATTAGTTTTCATCCATAGAATTTTTAAAAGAGAAACTTATGTTCACAAAACCCCAGAAATAATACCAAATCTGAACACATTTAATAGTTCATCTGAGAAAGCTAAAACAAAACAAAAGAACAAACAAACAAAAAATACAATCCCAAACAACCCCCCAGAATTTCTCACCAGTGTATTGCTCTTCTTAATATCTTCTAAACGCTCCAAGACTGAAGTCAGGTTGGGGTCATCTGATTCTACAAACCATATTGGTGATGAAGAAGGATAAGACTCCTAAAATATAAACAAAAAAGCACCAAATAAACAGAAAACCCACAAAGCTTTTAAGGTTCAGTCACACACACAAAAAAATAGTTTTGCCAGAAAGATCAACATTACCTTTTATCTTTCTCTAAGGTCAGGTAATATGAAAGCTTTTAACAAAGTATTTTTAGGCAACTAACTCAAGAAATCAAAAGAAATCCAGCCAACTGGCTCCTGTACTTGACATCCTGTTTTCCTCTTGACTAGCTAATGGACGTACCCAAGAAGTGATGCTGAAAGGTTTTAAGGGCCTGGAGGAAGGAGCAGGAAGAATAAAATGTGGAAGGGTAGCACAGATGGTTATTGTCAAAATGGAATAATGCATAGCATGGGCCAGAGAAAAAAACATAACCCTGCCTTTCTTTTCTTTTTTTTTTCTCCCTCTTCACAAAATACAGATTCTTCCCAACAGTAAAATCTACAAGTCAAAATGCAGTATCTTTAAATCACCTCCTCAGACAAGGTTCTTCTAACTCTTCTACATTGATCTCCAGACTTAAGCAGCACAGGCCAAGTGCCCTGCCTTGGAGGAGAACTTACTGGGCAGATGGAAAAACCAGAAAGCTGCTATTTTATATCTTTGCGGTCTCAAGGGTCATGGATGGGCCTCCATCACTGAAGGATTTCTGAAGCAAGACACCTCATGGCATCCCTAAAGCAAACCTCCACACTGCCACCTCACCCGCACCACCAGACTCCTATAGCCGTCACGCAGAGGCCAAAACAGGGCCTGGACACAGCGAGATGAGGTGGCTTTGCGTACATACCTCTCATACAAGGCACAGGATGTGATGCTTAGGTCTCTAGATGCCACAAGACAGATCTCACTAAGTTGTTAGCAAGGCCTTCATGCTAACAGATGAGCAGGAATTCTTTGCCCCCCCCCCCCCCCCTTTTTTTTTTTTTTTTTTTTTTTTGAATAAAGGCTAGAAAATGTCTTCTCACCCATGCAGCAAAATTCTCACAGCTAGGGACAGATTGCTCAGCTTCAGTTTTATCACTCAGGTACTACTTTCCTATCTAATAAAACACTATCAGGGAATTTATTTCATTCACTACAGTTTAACAGGAAAATCCCCAAACCTGTTCTCATTCAAAGAGGAACATTATCAACATTTACTACTTCATTCTTCAGAGCCTAAAAGGAAGAAAGGTCCCCACTATTATTCTAATAGGAGGCTCCAAAGCCTGTTGAGTACCATGCTCATGTATTTATATGACTTCTTGACTGCCACAGTGTTTTTGGCTTTACAGTCCCCAGGCCACCACAGGACACTTCACAGGAGGCAGACATGATACCCATTAATCCCTGTCGCTGCCCAGTCTCTCTCAGTGCTTCCCAAGCAAAGACACTCCTAGAGCAAGCTGTGAAAGCACAAGCCTTAAATCAACAGAAAACCCCAGATCTGCCTAACTTCAACCAGCTTCAACCACATCCAAGGTGCTGTGCTTAGCAGGATTCACAAGACCAGGCTGAACTCTGGAGAGAAATAAAGTGTGTTGGAAGTCACTTGTACGGACACGAGGCCTCCTCGGGGCTCCCCTCCCCACGGACCCTTGGGCTGCAGGGTGGGTGCTGCGACGAGCAGGACCGGGTCGAGGGCATCGGCAACACAGCCCAACGCGGCACAGCTCCCACCAGCCCCGCACTGCAAAAGCTCAAGCCCCGCGGGGTCCAGATTCTCACCTGCAAGCTTGAACCTACCTATAAACTTAAACAAGCTCAATCGCCCCCCAAAAAGGGGTTTTATGTCTTTAAAATAATACTAAAGAAAGCATATCTTAAAATATCCCAGAAAACAACATGGTATTCCGAGAATCTTTAGGAAAAAGACAAACTTTTTCAGTTTTCTAGTACATACCATATACAAGACCTTTCGAATCCAAGACCTTTTGGTTTCTTGATTAATTAAGGCCTAATACCTCAAAAGCTTTTCAAGAAAGTATAGTGTTCATCCCACAAAGCTTTTAAGGTTAAAGAAAATAAACAGGTGGATCAATGCCTTTGAGCACTTTTCCTTTACTAATTACAGGCTCTTTGAAAAGTGTATTTTCTCCTCAGCTTCAGTTCAGGCATCGCTGGAAGAACAACCAGTTCTCGCTACCAGAGAAACACGGCTGCACGCCCAGCTGCCCGTTTCCCAAATCCTACTATTGCTTTAATGAGGTGCTATACCTCATTAAAGGTATTTCATGTTTTAGACTGATAACATGTCACTGATTTTTTATTAGTGTGCAACCTACGTGCCCAGACTTCTGCAGCAGCATAATACTCTTACCCCAAGATTTTCACAGTGCCCATGGGACAGTGTGTGCATGCGGAGGAGACAGGCTAACCGCGGCCCTACTGCATCGAGACTTGTTTCAACCAGCTCTCATTGAGGCCTCTTCGTCTCCGGCCCGCTCATTAGGTCAGGAGAAAGGGAGTAGGGAAGACGCCACAGTCGTGGCTTTAGATTACACCAGCACTGCCACCCAAGGATACAAGAACACACAAAACCCTAAGAGTTCCTGAACCATCTGTTTTTACAATCCTCAGTCTCTCCAGATAAAAGAATATTCTTCAGAAATATTCAATATTCGGACTCTGCATGCACATTCCCTTAGTAAGTATTTTCAGGCTTCTATCACAGTTGAACATTTATTAGTTAGGTCTATTAATTTCAATGATTTATAACTGACTGGTCCACTCTACTACACTGCATCAGGAATCTAGAAAGGCTGCTTACTGACTGTAGCTCCACTTTTTACTATTTACATTCTTCTTTCCTGACGCTATTTCTTTTCTCATTTCTGCACCAAAATGAGACTGTGAACGCACATAGCCCAGGACATCTGTGGTTTGCAACGAGGACCTAGCCCAGCCCGGAGGACCCATCCAGCCCGCCCCCCCCACCGACACTGGCACCAAATCCTTTGTCACACAGGGGCACGACCGGTAGCACAGGTTTGATGATCAAGCAATCCCTGTGTTCAAACACATGACAGCAGCTGTTTGAATGTGCTGATGCCTTCTGCACTGACTGACAGTGCTCTCCTCATTCTCTGCTCTAGTTCCGACTCATTCAGTTTTCTGCAATGAAAGCAAGCCCTGCCACGTGCGGGAGAGCACAGTAGGATGTGATGCTGCTGCCTTGTTTGGCACGAGCAAACTGTGTCCCCCCAAAAATAAAACAGAATTCCAAGTTTTATTTCAAAAGCTAACAAGCAATTTAAGTGGGAACCATGCATTTATCAGGAAGGCTTTTCTTGAATATTGTGTGAATGTACTCAAATCAGTTTCATCAGAAAAAGATTTTATTTTTTTAAGACTGAGGGATTATGGAAATTTAATTGCATATTTGACTTTTTAAGTAACAGATGCTTAGTATTAATAACATGCAAAATAATCTAACCTCAAATTTGTTTTGATGCTTTTTAATTCTTAAACAGACTTACCAGCGAACATGTTTGCTATATTTTAAAAAAGTAACTAGCGCTTGAAGTTTCCCTTGATTAGTAAGTAAACCGTATTTTTAGAACAGCTGAGTTTCAGCCAGGTATGAGTCACTCTGTTTTGAAACACAGAATTCACAAAAGAAATTCAAACACTCTAATCCAGAGATGAAACAAGCTGCTGAAATTGTAGCACCATAGTGGAAAAACGAAGAGAAAAGGGAAAAAAAAAAAAAAAGCAAGCTTGTGGCTTGAGAGGTCAAACAGCTACACTTAATCTTCATTCTGTTGAGGGAAGTATGGAATTATGCCAGTCTTTTCTTACATACCTACATCCTATAGGTGCAGCTGAGGGACTAAGCTGCTGCATCATATAAAAAACACAAGCTCCTCAAGCACGAGGAAACATTAGGTGAAAGGAACCACACAATAAAAACTCTCTTGCTATGTTAGCTAACTGCCACTAGAAATACTAATTATTATTATTTCTCAGGGGCCTAAACACATTTTAAACCTTTTTCTCCATAGCTGCCCTGGAGGGATGGTGTATATCTTACCTGCACAGGTACCTATTGCTCGTATTAAACAGTGGAGCCCTTTCATGGAAGTGCGGGGACATTTTCCTGCTCTGCAAGTACCCCATCCAAGGCCGTGGGGCCGGGCTCGGCGCCCCCGCAGTGGCACTGGCACGGAGCAGAGCCCTGTGTTTGTCACCAAGGACACTGGCGACACCCGTCACACAGCACGGCAAGAGAGTTCAGCCTAATAAACATGCAAAATACACAGAATAAGCCCTATGCTCCTGCCTTTGGAGCAATTCAAAAACCTATCAAGTCACTTAGGAAAGTCACAGCATATTAAAAGAAGCTACAGCTTCGCTGTTCACACACCGTGACGCATCCTCTCCAAGACACCCTGCTTACAGTTCGCTAATATTCTTGCTAAAAAAAAAAAAAAAAAATTGACAGAAGCAGCCAGGCATGTAGAGGTTTAAGAAAGCTTTTCCTGGGCAGCGAATTGTCATCTGTCTAGGTATATCCTATCTAAGCTTCCTCATCCTCACCAAGAAGGCTGCTTCACTTGCAGTGTTGCATAATCTTTACCCTGTTTTTATAAATTCATGGCCATGTGACTCTGATGTCAGAAAAAGGAAATAAGCTTTTTCTAGATGACTACAGCATTATAAGGTGTGAAGTTGCTAAATTAAGAAAATGTATTTGCTCTCTTTTTTCATTAAAATAAACTGTACCAAGTGCATTTAAGACATGACACAATATGACACATTATATGATTTTAAGCTGCAGTTGTGTATTGCCTGTTCTTCTAATCATTTTCAGATAATCTTAGAACAAGAAAGTATTTTCTTTTTCCTTAAAACTGCATTAGTTTGGTCAACCAAAGTGCAGCCAATTGGATCTCTCCCATTTCTAAGCTTTTGCAAAATCTCCATCACACACAAAAACATGTCCTGTTTTTCACATCAGCTAGACAGCCACGGCTGGGCAGAACTGGTTTGCAGGGCAGCAGTCTGACAGTTTTCTCATTCTTGAGATTTTGTCCTCTCACTATTACTTCTAACTAACAGAATGTCAAACCCCTAAACCCTCTAAATGCTGAAATTTTTCCTAAAAAGTTAGCAAGGGTCTGTTCTAGCTCACTCAGCCTTGGCAATGAAGTGAATAAATCTTAATGTAACGAGACATTTCAAACAACTAATATAATCTCTCCAGATGAGCACATTTGTGGCTAGAAACACATCAAGTAAATTAATTTCCTATCATAGATGGCTGCCCTTCAGCAGACTCCTTGATGTTACCAAAATAAAAACCATTTCTAGGGTGTTCATTTGAATTAAGCAGAGGACTTAAACAAACACACAAACAAAACAAGTCCCGCTGGCTGATTATATATACATTTTCTGCTAGCAGCCAAAAAAAGTATTAAAGAGTAACTACGTAATTAGTCAAAACATAGTAGGTATTATTTGAAGCTGTTAAACATTCAGTATTTATACAACTTCCACCTGTATCAACCTACCCTCAGAGAAGGAGAAGGAAAAACATATCAGAAAAAAACATATCAGAATTAACATTAACAAAAATATCAGGATTTTAAAAGATTTTCTTAATAATATAACACTGCTTGCTCAATGTATATAAAGAGCAGGACATCTTTTAGTCACTGAAATCTCTAAGCAGAGATCTTTAACTACTACTCTGCTAGAGGAAGCAGGCCTGTATTAGCTTTAATTTTCTTACACTGTGCCAGAAGTCAAAGCCTGATTCACTTAGTGCAGCAAGAAAATCTGCAGCCACCCATGCATTTTACAAGGCACCAAGCCCAGATGACTAACATACTACTTCTTTACGCAAATGCACCCCCAAGTTTAATGGTTATCTTGACCGTAGCAATCTACACGGCAAGGCTGCAAGATGAAGCTGGCTGCTTCCATGGGACCTTGGGGACAGTAAGAGCAAAACCACGTTGGACAGCTACAGGGGGTGCCTTAAAAAGGGAACCCCCTAATGCAGCTCTAGCCAGGGCCAGCATTTCCACCGTTGCAGTAGTGAGGCCTTCAGCAGCACATTGAAACACCACAGCTTCCCTGGTCATTACTGTCCTCTATCAGGAACTGTGCACACGCAGCAAGAGAATCCTGGTTTAGACTTGTTTGCTAGTAAGGATAATGGTCCTAGTGGTGCCTCCAAGGACAGGCAGACCACAGCAGAGCCCATTCTACAGGTTCCTCTGGAGTTCACTCTACAAATCAGATTGCTCCAAATGGAAATAAGTATCAGGTCTCGGCACAAACAAGTTCTACTCATTGCAGAAGGCGGGCACACAAGAGCACCCAGGAGAGCAGGGGGTATTACTTTAACCTTCGCAATGCACATCCTCTTGGGCAGAGGGCAGCAATTCCCCTCACTCCCCTCTCATCACTTCGGGCTTTCACAGGTTGATGTGCAATGATCAGCCACTTTGCACCTTACACAGCCACTTTTAGGGCAAGCGCACATGGACTACAGCATATTCTTAAGGGAACTGAAAGATGAGACTGAAATGTGTTCTGTAACACATGGGTTCAGTGGCAGCTGCCAATGCCAGTATTTATAAGGCAGAGACCACAACATAGCAAAGTATGAATGAACAGGGCTGACACATGGATGAAAATTCCCTTGTGCAAAAGTTATTCCAAGAGTCAAGGAGCTTGTAATGGGCAAATTCACCGGTACAGGTTTGTCCAACTCAGCCCTATGAAGTTCTCTTGAAATTGTTACAGAATCCTGAACTTTGTTGCTTTGGATGCAGCTAATGCAGAATATAACACTTTGTGGAGAGAAAAAAAGAGAGAGAAAAGAGAGAAAAAAAAAAAAAAAAAGTTCCTGGAATAGAGAATAGATCTGATCAAATGGAACCTTCCATTAGGCACATACCAGAGGCCAACAATCCCAGAGCTCATAAAACACAGAAGCAGCCTAGATGATTTCCAGTCCCAATCTCTACCCAGGAGCACATGTTCAACTCTCCCACAGCTCAGATATCCATATTACCTCACAGGAGAGCAGAAGATACATGACCAAAGCAGCAAAGACAAAAACCCTCACTGCAGGGTGTCCCACACAGCTGCAGACCCAGCACTGCAGCCCCTAGGCTCTTCTGGGAGGTCAAGTCTTACAGACACCCAGCTCAGTAGTCATTCCTCAAGCTATTTAGTCTAGACAAAATATGGTTCTGTTATGTGAAACTGCACATTACCTTTGCAAAATTGGGTTTATCAGGCTGCTCTATTACTTGCCATAACCTCCTCTACTCTCTGCTTACCAAACACAGCAAGCTTCATGTTCTCCAGGGTGCCATAACCATTCAGAATTAAAACAGGAACTTTATCATTAAGTATAGAAGCAGAAAAAGCCACCATTCCTAATAAAAATGGTTACAGATCTTCACTAAAAGCAACACTTTATTCTCCCAAACATCACCATCATGCAACAGGCCATCAACTCTGAATTTCTCTAACACTTTTGCAGGGAACTAAACCCCACGCCAAGTGTTAATATAGTGATGCTCAAGAACAACTCTTAAGTTCACACTAAACATGATTTAACTACAAATCTGGCAAGCGACAGCTGCTCAAAAACACTGCGTATTCTCTAAGTTTAAACTGTTGCTGAAGGTCAACCCAGTTAAGTGGGCTAGAGGAACATTCTTTTGCCAATACCATTAAAGCGCAACAAATAAAAGCTACAGATGACCCACACTGAATATGAATTAAAGGTGGCAGTATCACTAATGGTTAAGCAAATTGCTTATCAAGAAGGTAGCAGAACTGGGACTAGACCCCAGATTTTTAATGCAGCACCTCATAGTAGTCAGATCAACTTATCTTGCTCCTCACACACTCAAAAGCCCCACTGTGCACCTGTAACCCTCACCTTGAGGTTTGTCAGCAGTGCTGCTTCAGAGCCCACGGCCACGCTGAGGGCTCCTGTGTGCAATACGCACGCAGCTCAGCACAGGGTTATCCAAAAGGCAGCTAGAGACTTGCACTGAGAAGGGTGTTCTGGAAATCAGATGCTGCAATGCTCTTCCTCTACCAGTAGCACAGCATCTTATGCATCCAAATTCCTGGATGGCTGGAGGGGAAGTCTGATGACTTGAAATAAACTATCAACTTGATATAAACCATCAGGACCTATTTATCACCTACTTCTGCAACTATGCAAACAAGTATATTCAAAAAGGGATCGTCAACAGCAATCTCAAAGCTGCTGCAGCCAAAACTGGCTTTTAACATAGCTAAAACTGACTGAAGTGATTGCAACAGAGCTCAGAAACTTCACTCTTTTCCTGCACCAGCACCTTGCCAAGGTAAAAAACAGCAGTTTCCTGGCAGACTGTCTCTCGCCTCTATCACTTATATACAGATCCACCCATGCGGGCTACCATTTGATCTCATACTTGTTCCTACTCAAGAATATAGGCTTTCTTACCCCTCTTCTTTTGATCTTCAGGAATCTAGGGAGGAAGGGATTAATTTTATTTTAAAAGGTGTTCAGTTAGCTGAAGTTACGGTCTACTCGCCATTCTATCAGTGGCGTAGCACCCTTTCCCCCCTCCCAGCTAAGGGAGGGATTTCCTTTATTTATTTATTTTTCTTCTCTCCTTCCTCTCTCCTCTTGCAAGCTGCTTTCCAGCCCTCCAGCCCCATCTCCGAAGGGAACATTCCCATTCTTCCCTTCGAGCAGGTCCTGCCACCCTGCTGCACCCGAGCGCCTCACAGCCACCAGCAGCACTGCTGCCCTTCAAAGGGGACTTTGCCCTCGCCAAGTGAAATTTAGTACCACGGAGTTCAATCAGCATTTACCATTGGGTTAAATGCCACACTCTTAACACAGTTATTTCCTGCTTCAAAAGTCAGAAAACCTCTGGTATCTTGAGCACTACTGCACAGAAACGCCAGGCAACTTTCTTCTTTCTAATGTCACTACACGAGTTCCAGCAGTGCTCATGTTCCTGCCTTTCTGAACATGCACCGAGGCGGCTATTGGAAGACCTGCTGCCTTACTGGACACTTTCTGCAAGGGGTTAAAAAGTTGGACGTTTGGAACAAAGAAGAACATAGTCCAAACAGCCTCAAAACCCACATACTGACCACTCTGCAGTACTCGGAACACCAAAATGACTCAGGCACATCACACAGTTAACATATACATAAATACAATATGATAAAGACATAATAAAAAATCAAGTAAGATCATGACTTTAATATCATAGACTAACTGGTCCATTTATTTCTAGAAAAGATTTAACAAGTTATCCAATTCATCTGCTTCAAATGCAGCAAATACAGACAGGTTGATGCAGCACTGAAACACTAGGTAGGTAGTATCTCTTTACTATCCCTCATTTAATTAATTCTCCAGATGGCTCATATTAACTGGTCACAGGTCATTTTCACTTCTCCTACAGTGCTTACAACTGAAGACAGACAGGGGAATACTATTATATTGTAAACCATTATGTCACCCAAATGATTAACATTTGCATTCTGTAAAACAAACAAGTCCAATTTCAGTGGGGAATTTAGGGTGTCATAACCTTTAAGTACTACAGGAAGATAAATAACTGAGCAGCACTGAGCATAGTCCAAGCTGAAGCTAACCACAGAGTGGTTATTTCTGTTGATCATCTCCTAAAACCCTTTGCTCCTACCCAGAAGTACCCTTCACAAATCCAAGCACTATCCAGAGACTGCTTTTGTCTTTGCATCTTGAGAGGAATTCAATTTTAGAAGCAAACCTTTATTCCAGTTGAACTGGACCAGTTCTCCCTGCTACCCTGTTGTATCTTGCCCCACAGAGCCCGGGCACCTGTGGGGACCCACTGACCCGGGTAGCCCTGCATGGGCAGCCCAGCTCCCAGCCAGGCCGGGGGCAGAGCCCGGCACGCGGCTCTCCGTGAGCGGCGCTGCCTCCCGCCGCCTTCCCCGGTGCTCAGTCCTTCCTGTGCCTGCCACGCCGCCGGCGCAGCTGCTTGCGCAGCCCCGTGGTGAACCAGGCTGGGAAGAGATCCAGATAAACAATAACCCAGGAAAGAATTTTTATATGCCAGCCAGGTCCCTAATCCAACAGCTCGATGCTGGCCACCTAACGAGGCACACAGCCTCTGAGGGCCTGTGAGCAGGATGAGGGAACACGTGGGACACAATCCGACTCCGTTCTTCCCACCACCTGTGATTTTTAAATCCTTCTGAGGCTATTGGCCTGTCATCTGTAAGCTGTATTCCCAGCCATAACAGAGCAGACTCACAGCTTCACTGGGCTCTGAATGAGTCTGGAGAAGGCACTCTTACGAGCACATTCATCAGTCCCATTCAGAAGTCCTGATTTTGCAGCATTTCAACACGGACAGATTAATTGCCATCAAGAATGTGGAAACCCTATGTTATTTTCCAGAACAAAATGCACTTTCACTACTTTGCACTACTCCCTACTTTTTCTCATTGCAAACAAACCAACCAACCCCTTCAAGAATTACAATCAGCATCCCTGCTTCTCCCAGCCCAAGAAGGTCTCTGGTAATCCCAATTACTAGTGCTCCAGGTCCCTTGCAAAGCGACTATTTCTGGCAGGCAAACAAAAGGGCATCATGACACACTGGCCGAAGCTTGCTACAAATGTGAGGGGACAGCCCTATACCAAGCTCCAGCTCCTTCAGAAGAGCAGTAAGGAGCACATAAAAACTAGCAGCTATCCTTCAGTCTTTTACAAAGATTCCTCAACAGTTAAAATAAGGAAGTGTACTGAGTAAAAAGTATGTCTTAATTGAATGAGTTTCTTTTAATTACAGAAAAAGCATGGAGAGCTCTTCTGAGGACTACAGTGGTCCCCCTTCTGAAATTATGATATACTTATGATAAAATTCACATGAGTAAGCCACTTGGCTTAGTGCTTTTTCCTGTACATGCAAATGCTGGCTTAGGTGGAAATGTGTTGAAGCCCATCATTGTGGCCTTGTAAGATATTTCAAGACCACTTTATATATTACAGGGAAGAGAGTGGCTGACCTGCAGAGTCCATAAGCACTGGCTACAGCTTTTCACACTTGCAGCACAACTAACCTGTCCTGTCAAGAGATGCCACATCTTCCAGGAATGGAATATTCAGCCTCTACCTTTCTGCAATATTCCTTTCACAATTAGTCTTAGCACAGAAACATAATCTAAAATCCTCAGTACTCTGCATTTTATTTGCTTAGTTTTGTCTTACTTGATGAAAAGAGGAGACCAAACTTCAATTTCCATTATGTAAGTGATACTATGTTTGATAATAGTTACTAGGATCTTTAAGGGACCTGAACAGAGTACATCTAATTCCATTATTGAGATAAAGCTGAATATGTTTTTTGATTTAGTACTTGCATCTATGCAATGTCTACCAAGCTAAGAAAAAGAATTGTGGTTTGAACTGGAAGCCTCATTCATTATGTGGTTAGTTCTGCATACAAATAACCTTTTAAAAAGGTTATCAGCTGTCTAAGCACTAGCTAGGCGTCTGTTTAATATTAAAATCTTATGCCTCTGAAGAATCATCATATGTTCCAATATTTTCTGTACATATGCAACTCATCAAAAGCTTTCCAGGCAACATCTTTTCACATCTTCTGGTTTAGAAGGGAAAATAAGGTTGTCTCCCATTTAAAAATTTATCTATAGACAGCAACCTTTAAGCTTTTCATGGCAGTTTCCAACTCCAGTTAACAGTAGGCTCTTCTTCAGTGAAAGCCTAAGATACACGTCCCCAGCAGAGAGGCAGGAGTATCCTGGAGTGGGCCACATCATATGGACTGATTTGTTAATGTATGAAGGAAATCACCTCACCTCAGAGTCCAGTATCTATTTGGCACAAAACCAGCTCCCATGGAGACCTTGCATAAACCCTCCTCTGCTTGTGAGCACTCCCTTAAGGACACAGAACTTGTACTGAAGCTGCGTATGGGTGCAGGGATATTAGTATGCAGCTTCTCTCTGCAGGGATTTCATATAGAAGTAAACTACACATGCTTTACAGGGCAGAAAAACATACTACCTAGCTTTGCAGCAGTCCAGATCAAACCTTTCTCTTGCAGTAAAAGTAAAGGATTAAACAATTGTAACACAGATTTTGCAATACTGTCACATGTATCGGGTAAGGTAGCAAACAAAAGCTACAGATTTCACTAAAAGATACTTAAAGTTATGATCTGCAACATGCTAGTCTAAAGTAAGCCCACTGCTTCAATAATTTTCTTTCAGAAAAAATGAGCAGAATAGGAACAGGGTAAGTGCATGTGCTTTGTAACGAACACTCATTTATTCAACCTGATTAATTGGAATACAGTTGTTAACTAAAAAAGGAACCTGAGAAAAATGGAAATAAAACTGCCGAATGGAGACATTTCTGTTGGCATAACACAATGGGAATGTGAAGGTACACAGTCTGAACAAGTTCAATAATTAGACCGTTCTCAGTAAGGAGAAGCAATGTTTCTGACAGGGATGGCTCCACCCTAAAGTGCTTTTCAAGTAAACTGATTAACCATTTAAGGTCCAATATGGGTCACTCCCAGCAAAATTAAAGGACAGACCCAGACAATATTTGTCTGTCACTTCATGAAACAGGAATCAGCTGCAGAGTAAAGTACATCTTTAACACCAAGCATCTCTAAGTATCACATGTAGACTAGACTGTTCCTAGGCTGCTGACAACAAATGCTCAGCTTTAACAGTTTTACAAACTTATACTGAAGGGAATCAAAATAACATCATCTCCGTGAGAATTCCAGGGCAGACCTCTAATCAAACCCTGGGACCCACTAAGCAACTTGTGGAAATCCATGCAGCTCCTAAGCAGACATTCTATCTCACCTCTCCAGCAGAATGTTTCCTTTTTCCTTTGCCTTGTCTCTCTAGGCTGGAGAAAATAAAGAGATCCCTTGTGAAGATCAGAGCAACATAGTGACCAGCTCTTTTCAGACTAAGAGCAGAAGCTACTGAGAGCTTCCTGCCTACCAAGTTCTCTCCATCCAAAAACTCCAACATCTGCACACACAGCTAGGCAGATTTCACTTTAAATGTCAAGGTACCCAAATAAGACCAGAAAGAAGAAAAGTGATGAACTCACACTGTGCCTACTCTCTCCTCAGTGAGTAGTGCGTACTCTCCCCCAAAATCCTTTGGTGTCCTGAAGAACAACCTAATATAAGGCTTTGTTGAGTAAGAAAACTATTCTTGAGGGCTTTACCAGGACTGTAAGGGTTACACTGATTAGAAGCAGCAAACAGCTAAAGTTACATATTTGCACTGCAAATCCAGAACACTAAGATAGCAGCTTCTGATGCAGAGGGCGAGTTTCTCCAGAGAAAACATAAACCAACAACTTTACAACCTTACCAGCTTCTGCGTGCTAGCACCATGGTGTGCAGCACAGATTCCCACGGATTCCGCTCTCCAGGAGATCTGCAGGTCCATTGCAGCACAGTAAACAAGACTTACTCCTTCCTAGCTTACAGGACCTACAGAAAGAAACTGGAGGCAATTAGGAGTCAGAGTCAAGAGACCCAGTTCAGGGAGGAAGAGAGTCACTTGTTGTCACCTCAAGCTCTAGCACTTGTGTCAAAAGCCCAGGACAGCAGTCCAGAGAAGAGCTTTCTCTTCTGGGCTCTGTCATGAGCTTCCCACTTCTTTCCAAGAAAGTCATCCACTGCATCTCAAGCTGCCCTCTCTCATTTATTTTTAACAGATGAGGAAATGAGCCACCTACCTGAGAGCCAAAAATTAATCAACACTGGAAAGCATCAAGCTGCTCAGACAACCGCGAGACAGAAGTTCCAGGAAGCTTGGACTTGGCCTCATTCGAAGCAGAAGACTTGGCTAAGGTTTGAAACAGCTTTTCTCCCCTGTCTTTTTGCAAGCAACATGCCACTGTTGTAGTGGCACACACAGGACCTGCTGACCTGCAGTGCAGGGGCCTGCAACAGCAACTGCAGAGGGTTTCCTTAATAACTAATGCAAAGAGGGGTCTGCGCTGCTCTGCTCTTCTTTGCTTGCTCAGAAGCACCTCAACTAAAGGCCCACAAGAAAGCAGACATATTTCAGTGCAAGTTAAGAAAGAACTACTATCAAAAAAAGCTATGACAAAGCTGCCTAAAAAAGCAGACTTAAACCAAAATGCCAGTCGAAGGAGCTGAGAACTTCAGGCCTTCCTATGGGCAACTCTGTCATTTGACAAAAAATAGCCCAGAAAATTCAACCAGCAACTGAGGGTGCAAAACCCTCAGGGCTTTTGTTTTTAAGAGATTTACAGAAGAGACCATGGTGTGAGGAAAACAACGACCAGCCTCCTCAGGCACTGCCACACTCCCCTGTGCTGATATAACGCAACTTAGAGGAAGTCACAGAGCCACCATCTGACGGGACATGTCTGAAGACACGTATTACTTATCTAACCACGGAAAGCGCCTTACAAGTACGTACAAGTGCCGGGGAGCACAAGGGCCTGCCGTACGATGACAAAACCGACTCCTGGCACCAGCTAACCGTGCCGCCGCCGAGACCTCCGCCCGCGTGTCCCGCGGGAGCTCCCTTCGGGAAAGGGCGCTGCCGTCCGGGCAGCGGCCCGGCCTGTGTGCAAGCGCCCTCTGCCCTCCCAGCCCAAACGCGACACTGCCGCACGACTGGAAACTCCTTCTCGTTAAGGCCCGCGCCCCAACCCCAAGCCCAGGCGGGCCGAGCGGCTGCCCGAGCCCCCGGCGGGCGGACATGAGCGGCGGGCAGCGCCGCACGTGAGCCCCGGCCCCGAGCGCAGGCCCCGGGCAGCAACTTCGTAACGCCCGGGGGCTTCGCCTGGCCGGGGCGCGCGGCTCGCTCCGGCTCGGAGGGTTTTTTTGTTGTTGTTGTTTTGCTAAAAAAGGGCTTTTAAGGACACCCGGCGCGCGGGAGCCGTGGCGGGGCAGGCCCGTCGCTGGCGGCCGCTCCAGGCCGCGACGCCTGTGGCGCACTCGCCATT
>VZSV01000137.1:1051009-1073172 GCA_013398735.1 Nothocercus julius
CGCCCCCTCCTCGCCCGGGCGCCGCCTCCGCGCGTGTCCGTGTCCGTGGGCTCCACGCGGCTCCGGGACGCGGCGCTCCCCGCGGGGCCAGGGCCGCATCCCACTCATGCCCCGTTTTGTTAGCGCAGAACACCCAGGACCCCGAGTGGGGAATTGCCTCTTTTCTCTTTTCTTGCAGGGATATTTTGCACGATCTATAAATCTTTAATTACAAAGGAACTGGCAACACTTCAGAAACCACAAGCTGGGTCTTGCCGAGCGGTGAGGGCTCTCATTGCGCTCCGGAAAAGCAGTTAGGCACATGCCCGGCTCCAAGCACATGGACGCCCCATTGACTCGTGGGCTAGAAACCTCCCATCCTTGTAGTGCGAGAACTGCAGACCTCGTGTTCAGCCACACTGGGGCCAGCAAGGGCTGACCCTAACTGAAAGACTCTTAATGCGAGATGCCAGCAAGTCCCCAGGGAGCAGAAAGACCTGTTTGCTTCAGGTGTCCTTGGAAAGACTCCTCTTGCCAAGTGTGTGCGACTCTGCTTCCCTCGAAGGGCGGAGCTGCCTGTCCGTGCCGCATCGGGCAGGGCGCAGACCTTTGCAGGAAAAGACCTAAGCACCAGGCACATCGCCCGTGAGGAGGCTGCCTATGGGAATAGGAAGGCCTGGAGCAGCCCTTCTATGGGAACACTGGAGACAAAAGCCAGCCGACCCAGGCTTGGTAAGGCAATGTGCAACGCGATGCAAGGAATAGCAGAGGAATTAATTTCATGACTCAGTTCTGTTACGCTCACGCAACAGGATTTTGGCCTTGAAGGCCTCGCTGCCCCTGCATCCACCCTTCTCCTTCTCCTTGTCCTCATCTGTGGCCTCTCCACTGACGGTGCTGACCGGTTCTGGCCACCGGCTTGCAGAGCAGCGGGTCCACGCTGTGGGCCGGGCGCGTGCCATGCTGGCCAGCTGGCTGCAAGGCAGGAGGATCTCCCAGCCACCCAGCGATCCCAACATCACGGTGCCTCCTGCCCATCTGGCAGGCCAAACACATTGCTTAACCGGCCAAGTGCGTCCTGCAAGCCATATGGTGTTTAAGTCTGATCTAGAACCTTTTCCAGCTCCTTCAGTCTGCCTTTCTGTTGCAGGCTCCAACAGGCGACACGCAGCTGCACAGACACCACTCCCCTAATTCTGATGCACTCCTCTTTATTTAGGGCGTGTTGTGCAAGCTGCAACGTAACATCTCTGCCTGAGAATTCATTTCTGTGATAAGGGCCATCAGCACCCACAGGGGCTCCCTTGCTCTCCGGGACAGAGCAGATTGCTTCAGAGGTGTAAAGAGTTGTTCATCGTGCCTGATTCATCCTTCTTTCCTTCAGGGACTTGCCCAGGGGCTTGGATGTGAGTCTCACATTGGTCACAAGATGACTCAAGAAATCCTGAGTTTCACAAAGACTGAGAAGAAAGTACGCAGGGAAAGACCTGATTAGCTGTGGGTGATATGGGAAACTAATCCTGGCAGAGACCCTCAAGATGGGTCAGATTCTACTAATTACATGTGCTCTTAAACTCCCCTTGACCTATACTGCTTCTAAGTGGCCCTCTTTCCGTGTGCCACGCCATCATGGAAATGGGAATAAACCCAACATCCTCCAGATTAGCACTGATTCCTGCAGATTTCCTCTGAGCTTCCAGTCAGGGCGTCCAGAGTCTGCAGGGTTCCTTACAGGACACCTGACAGCTGAAACAAACTGGCTTGTGTTTTGCAAGAGATCTTAATGCAGGTGTTTTTTAGCTTACCTAGTGGAAGAAAAAATAAAAATGCAAGTAAAATAATAAACACTTCTTTATAATCCTTACCTCAGATGCCTCACCACTCTTGTGCCTTCTTTTCACGTGCATTAATGTTCGTCAGGCATTTCAGAATCTGCCCTCTGCCCTCCTCCTCCTGAACATGGGTTCTCCACGTCCCGGGAGCCTCTCTCTGTTTATCATGCAGCTAGATCTGTTTCTCTTGCAGAGCTCTGCCCTTTGGCCAAGCCTCTCTGTTAAGAAGATAATACACCTTCAGAATCCCCCTTGTTTCTTCTCCCTCCCCTTTTTTTAAACACAACCAGGTTTTCTAGGAGTCCTCACACCAAACTCTAAGGCCAAGCAGCTGATTCCTCACTGCTTTCTTGGTTAGAATTTGCAAGAAAGCAGGAGGGAAACAACTCGGACCAAAATTGTCTTTCCCATTAGCATTTAGTGCCTGCCCAGTCTCCAGTATATCAGTTAGGTGTGTCCTGTGGAGCAGGGGCAGAAGGGAGCAGAGGGAAAGAGAAGTTCTGGATAAGCCAGTAAAAGGGAAACGAACAATGATGTTGGATGGATGGACTTCCACAAAAACATCAAGAGTGGTCTGGGTCTTAAAGAAAGGATGTACTGGAGCAGGGATGAATTTTAGTGCACGTTAGCCCTTTTCATCCTGCGAATGCTTTTATTGCCATGTTTTCCTCCAAACTGAAGCTCCTGTACATTCATTTGAGGGTTAATGTCTGGCAGAGGATTGATTTCTTTCTCCCAGGGTAGTTTATGGTTTTGCTTCCACTCCCACCTCTTTCATTTACAGCCTTGTTTCTTGAAATGGTCTTTCTATTTAACTCCGAGGTCACCCTCCTGAGAGGGCTGAGGTGGCAGCTCCAGCAGGGGAACTGCCGGTCTAGAAATAAGACTCAGCTCTTTCATCCCCGTGAACCCCAGAAGAAGGAGAAAGAAAAGAAAGGGATAAAGTGAACGAGATAGGAGAAAGTGTAAACTGTTTTTAGCTAATGTTGGGCCTGAAAAGACACTTCTTTTCCCAGGTAGATGCAGAACTTGGGACGAGCAGACAAGCAGCAGCTGATACAGCAAAAGAAAAGGGTAAGGTGGGAACTTCTGCTGAAACCTGGACCTCCGGCAGGTTACAGACGCAGCAGAAAGACTGTGGATCAAGTACAAGATCAAGAGGATCCTGCTTTTCAGAGATACAGTCCGAGGTTTTTGATCACCAAAGCAGGTCTTTGTGTTCACTCCTGAGCTTTGGACATCAAAGCCATTGCTTCAGTAATGAAACCGTTTTCAAAACATTTTAGAAAACCAATACATCACTACAGAAAAGCTGATGAAACTGCTGGGCATTGCAGTTTCAAGAAACACCACATGCAGTGGACATGCAATCACTTAGTCCCCCAAATACCTATTTTAAAGGCTGTAACTGTTAAGGAATGACATTTCAAAAGCTATTTACATCCCGCAGCAGCTTTGCACAGATAGCAGTGCCGCTGCCCAGGCATGCAGGCAGAGGGGTCAGAGAGGTGCCCATGAGGACTCAAATACTACAGCAATGAGCTCAGTATTAAACAAAATGTAGCAACGCTCTAGGCAGGATGGTCAGAGGCTGCTGAAGTCACTTCAACTGCAATTACTGTGAATTCCTGCCCTGTGGTCATCAGCAACTGAATCACACAGGTGCTTAGGTCCTTTCTAAGAGTGTTTTTGCTCAGCTACTGAAGAGCATTTCTAATCCTAAATAGGAAACCTCCATAACTGTTTTTTAAGACTTCATGAACGTTTTTAGAGTTGTAGTACTGACCATGTTCATATATGTTACTGAACAGTGTTTATTTCAGGACAGTGAAATGCTGAACAGTGTCTGCCAAGCAGGGGCAATCACACGATATGAAGGTCATGGGAATTAATTAATTAGCAGAAAGGTGCCACAGGACAGCAAAGCCATGATAATCTCAGTGCTGCAGTGCTGCGGAAGGGGATTAGGAGCCGCTGTACAAACACATCAAAACCCAAACTTCACAGCGTGCCGTAGGGCAATATGCCTGGTTCTCCTCTGCTAGGGCTCACAAAGCTTCTTAAAGCAGATGAAACCCATGGGTATGAAAGCAAGAAAACTCAGCGGCTGCAGCTAAGGCTTGGCATATTATAACCTAACAGGATAGGCTGTGAAAAAAGGAAAACGTGGGGCTGTTTCTCCAAACCCTCCCCGGGTGAGGGGGGACTTAGCTGTTTCCTGTCTGTCCCGGGACCCAGCTGGAGCCGGCAGCGGGCCAGGCTGAGCCAGACGATCCGCCCTCGTCCCGGCGGCCGCTCCGCAGGGCTGGGCGCAGAGCAGAGGCCATGCGCAAGGCTCCGTCCTGCTACCAGCACTTTGGCTGCAGGCAGGAGCAGGGAAACGTGCAGATCCCGGGATCAAACGCTCACAGCACTATGGGGCACTCCGATAGGCAGTGCAATAGTTAACTCTGTCAATATTTAAAGCACTGCTCATCCGAGCTGGCGTGCACTGAGCTGAACCGGGCAGCTCGCAGTTATTGTCTCCGATTCTGCAAGCGCAGGCAGACGTCAGCACGTCCGCACGCCTGGAAAGCACTAATCGGCTGCATCTCAGCAAGCGCAGCAGCCAGGGCTTCGCAGTCATTGTGGTCCCTTTTTGTAGGCAAGTTCAGCTTTGGGGGAACAAAGCGCTACCAGGGCCAGCTCTGCTCACAGCCTCAGCAGAAAGTGCAGAGTGCCAGGCACAGGATGCATCCTTGTTTTAGAGATGAGGAAGTCAGATACCCTCTGGGAAATACTGTCACTGCCAAATCTGAGGCACAGACAATTTCAGGACCTGACCATGCTCCATCACTGCAGTGACCCATCTAGCTTAATTTCTGACCCAGCCCAGGAAGAGTCAGTGCGGGGATTTGTCCTGCTGGGATTTTCCCCTGTCACTGGCTGTTACCGGCTGTCCTGCTGGGATGCTCCTGTCCTGGGTCTAATGGCACGTGTCACACGCATGTCAACAGACACTGACTCTTTCATGGAACAGTGTTCACATCAGTCAAGTTGCTCCCTGTTGCACCTCCTAAGCACTTTGCTCTCACTGTTCCAATGCCGGGACTGGTAACACTTCACCAAGGCCACGAAGCTTCCACAGGAGTTAAGCTACTAGCAGCTAGACCAGCTATTTCCAGTGTTTCTCTCATTTGCAGGCCACGGGGGTCGGTCCATAAACTACAAGTCAAGCTGTATTTTTATAATGGAATTTTTATATACTCTGCTCCTCGTGATCTTTAAATACTAAACACAGAAGATCTAAGTTGGTAGATCCAGCACTGAAAAAAGTGGTCAATTAACCCTTTGATAAGTGGTTAAATAACCTCTAGCTGGAAAATTAACCCTTATATCTGCATGGATAAAAGAAGAATGGAAAAGATGAGACTTTTTTTCCACATAAAGACATTATAAAGATGACCTGAAGGCTGAAGAGTTATTTTATTACTGAGAAAAAGTCACCAAAAAACAGCAGTCTCAGAGAATTAAATGCAAAGTCAAATTTAAAAGAACGATCCTAGCAATTACCATTTTGTAAACCTGTCTCTTTTCCCACAGGGAACAAATTCTGAGTACAAAAAACCACTAGTGCAGCTGAAGGGTAACAGACTCCCAAGCAGTTATTTATATTTGTCCTGGAGTTCCTAAAGCAGGCAGCCTCCTAAAGCTTTACAGCATCAGTGAATGAAAAAGCAGTGGCAGGACCAATGGCATATTTGGCTTTAAACAAAACTGTTAAAAGACTGAATCACAAAATTTTAAATGTAACATTTTTTCACATCTCTTTTGACAAAACAGCGCCAACATAGCTTGAGAATTGGCTTAAGAGCTGTGAACAGGGAATAAAAGTAGCAAATTACTGAGCAGACAAAAGGTATTAAATGTGTTTGAAATGGATTATGGTAGCGTGGTGTTAGAGCCGATCTCAGAAATTTCATAGTGATCTAGAAGAGATGATGACTGATGAAATGATCAGATGACACAAAGTGAGAGGCATTTTGAGTAACACTGAGGACAAGGAAATGATTCCAAGAGGTGCAGAAAAATCAGAAATATAAAAGACCAAACAATCCCCTTGCATCCCTAGCCACAAGCCTAGTGAATCCTGCTTTCCTATAGATCTATGTTTTATATCACCTATAAATTTTCCCATCCCTCCTCTCCCTGTCTCCACATTTACACTCTCTAAAACATTCTCTGAATTCCCTCCCACATCCACCACCCACCACCTGCTCTGCTACGGAAGAGGCAGCAGATGCCACAGCTTGTGGCAGAGAATATTTTGCCTGGCCAGAAAGTACGTGCAGGTGAGCTCTGGTTTGCGCACAGGATAAGCCCAGGGTTCTAGCAATATTTCCCTGAGGGGAACCACATTCTCTCCTCTAGTTACATATCCAGTTTTAGAAAGTCTGTGGAACATAATATTTTAAGACCTTTAAGTTTCTACCAAATTTAGTTTAAACAGGCCAACAGGTTTAGGAGTTAGTGGGGAGAATAACAGGACAGACAGATGGCCAGATATATCTTAGGGAAGTCTAACTCAGCACAGAAACAGTGATTATAATGGCCATGATGTGTGAGTGTGGATTCCTAACAGAAGTAGAGACCTGGAAAACAGCAAGCTCTGGTTGGAGCCAAGTTGACAGAGAACCACAGACTGGATATGAGTTACTCCCACACAGCAGCAAGACCGAGGTCAGGGCACCGTTAGGCGCTGCGTGCCAGTAGCAGGGCCTGAAGGAAGGACAACACATCCCCTGCCGGGGTAAGGAACATTTAGCTGGCCTCAAGAACCAGCCTCGTTCCTGAGGAATGGTTAAACAGGGACACAGGAGCCCCCACAGGGACAGGAGGAGAGGAACGGGTCTGGAGGAAAGGAGTTAAGGGATCTGTATCATCCCCTCCCACATTAGCACATGGCCCGATCACACAAGGAGCGGTTGCAGGGCCCTGCACGCATGTTCGGGCTCGCGCAGGCAAGAGGGATAGTTTAGTACTCGCATATGGAAGCAGCTGAGGATTTAAGCATGAAAAATGAAATTAAACAGCAAAAAGGAAAACATGACCTGAATGTCCCCCAACGCTTCCCACGTGAGGGGGCCATGAGGGACCATGGAAATCTCCCCAGGAAAGCCGTGGTGCCGAGGAGCCTCCAGGGAACAGTCCAGCATGGGCCGGAGCGTCCAAGGGATGCGGGACTGCAGAGCTGCCTGGGACGTCACCGTGACCAGGCCAGCAGGACAACGTGGCCAAAGAAACACTGATTAGAGACCACTTAGAAAGCTCCCCAGCCTGGGTGTTTTAGGGACTAAAGTCTCGCCGCGCTGACAATCTGGTTTTCATTTCTGATAGACTCCTGATCGCATTAAGAGCCCCGAGGGGCTCGGGGAGGACTGCTGACTGACGGGCGCCAGGCCGGCGTTGCTCGCTGAGCACACACTACCACCTAGCGCTGAGGGGCTTTGCTGCAGGAAGGGCATCAAAAACAAATGCTCCCCAGGGGCACTCTGCTCTGCAGCCATCCCCAGCTCGGGGCTGCTGTGGCGCAGGGTGCGGGACGGGCTACCCGCAGACCCAGAGCCCCCAGGCCAGCGCTCTGAGGAGGCTGACACTTCCCGTGCTTGGGAGGGGATGAAACGGTGCCAAAACCACCATGCTGAAGAAGAGACACCCTCAGAAGAGAGCAGACACCCCTTTCTACCCTCCCTATTGCTTCCTAGCATTCAAGGACAGCCATTTCATTCATTGCTTACGAGGGACAGCGGGGAAGGCCCCAGCCTCGGGTGGTTGCTGAGGTGCTTGGGTGAAAGTTGAGCACTCTCCCAATGAGCCCTGCAAGCAAAACAGAGAAAAGTGGTTTCACTGTTCCCCGTGCCCAACTTCCTCTGCTTCTTGGCACCTCATCTGGGCTCGAGTTAAGGTAATACATACCGTACTATTAATCCAAACATCTGACGTAGGAACTGTCCCGCTGGGGCTGTTGGCCCTGTGAGTGAGCACGGCTCACCGTAACTCATTCTTTACCTCAATCTGGCTGTTTAACAACATGATTTTATAGGTAAGATCCTGTCTTTCTGCGCAGGCACTCTGGAACCAGGAAAAACAACAAAATATTCCCCTATTTATCATTGCAGAAATACAAAGGGGTATAGAAAGGCCCACCCTCCTCTCTAGGCAAGCAGACCAGCCAATAACATTTTCAGGCCCTTCTTCATTCACAAAATTTTAGTTTTCTACAAGCAGGCCTTTTAGAAATGCACAGTGATTTACCAGCTGGTGGAGCTCAGTAAATAGCAGAAAGATTTGTCCACAAACACTGCTTGAATTGGAAGCGAACTGCGACTCAGCCACTTTTCTGAACCTTCTGCTTCCAGCAGAAGCTCCTGCCTCTGGGATTGCCTCGTTTCCCACCGATGGAAAGCGCCCCAAACGCACAGGAGCCACCAGGGAATCGCCAGCGCTGTCCCCTGTGGCAGGGCCACCACCGGGTGCTTGGCACAGCCCAGGCCCCAGCGTCTTGCTCCCCCAAGAGCCCTAAGGGCTGCGGCTAAGGCCGGCGGCACCCACGGAGATTAGCCCAAGCGTCGGCCTTTAGTGCATCTGGCACAGATGAATTCAGGCTTCTCATGGCTTTGTTACCCAAAGCAGACAGCCAGAGGACTAACTATAACGGCTCCCAGGCCCAACAACAGGAATTATATATAAACTGGGAACATACAGAATATATTCTTCTATAGGGAATAAACCACTTGTTTCATTCTGATTAGCAGCCCAGGGAGCTCCAATGGAGGCTTTCAGTGAGCTCTGAGGGAGCTTCTGTCTGAAGGATGACATTTCTTTGCTGAACAAGTACCTGAGTATTTTGTTTGCAATGTGACTTGAGGAACAAAATACTGTAGTTGAGTGAAATGTAAATGTGTAAAATATTACATATTATTTTTCAAATGTATTTGCAATAGGAGTTGAATAGAATAAATAATATTGCCTCCTGTTGAAAAACACGAGTCATGGTCCTCATATTCTGTATAAATCTCAGCTCTTCTAACTAAAATACATTTGGGGTTCTCTTTGTCTCCAAGTTTTGTTTTGTTTTCTTGGAGACATAGGGAACATATCCGCATGCTTTTCTCAGCCACTTTCCATGCTAAAACCCACTTGAATAATGAAAACTGCAATTCTTAAATACTTAATCCAAAGTTATTAAAGTAAAATCCAAAAGATCCTGTCAGTAGCAACACCAACATTCTGTTTGGATATATGCTGATATAGGCTGAGAAATGCTATTATCTTAATACAATTAAATGAACTAAAAGTCATCCAGTGCCTAAGTGTGGGAAGTAATTACGAAAATAGACCAGATTATTCTAATGCTTTGGGAGGCCGCAGAAGCAGAGGCAGGGGTGAGATCTAATCAGGCATCCATTCCACCTCCAATGCTGTCCCCTAAAAGCCGTGTATTTGTATTACCTGTAAACCAGCCTTGTGTTTGTAATTCTGCTGACGTGACACCTGCTGACCAAGGTGCTGTTTTGGCTTAATTAAAACACGCAGAGGGCTTTAGCAGGCCACATCACTCCCATCCAGGGAAAACCAAAGCATAGGCTTTGCTTTGGGCACACAAGCAGCGCCATGGAAATAACTGGGATTGAAGCACGTATTTTGTATTAAAAGCAACTGCTCGCTGTTTGGCTGGATCGGAGCTGTAAATCTTGGCGATGCCATGGTTTCTATGACAACTCAGGGCAATATTCCACGAAAGATTATGTTCTAAAGGAACATTATTGTGTTTAGCCTTTTCAGCTGACACAGTCCCAGCCCGTGCTGCTAATCCCTGGCATCTGCATCTACATGAGTGTGGCCTGGCCGCTCGCTGCTGCCCAGGGACCTCACAGCCACAAGCAGCAGGTCTGGAGCTGGGTTCAGAGCGGCAGCTCCTGGCCGGGGAGCCCTCACAGCCCGATTCCTCCAGCACGGGGCCGGCCCACATCCTGCCAAAGGTACGTGTTCCACTTGGGCCAAACTCAAGACCTCGAGATCTTGCCAAATTGCCAACAAAACTCTAGCAGTAGGTCCCAGCTCCACGGTCTGTCCCCTCCCACAGCAGCAGTGGTCCCCGTGGGTTCTGATCCTCCCAGAAACGTCGCTTCACCTCTGCTTCACAATTAACTTGCGGCTCCCTTTGACCCTGATGTTGGCTGGTCTCATCTCCACCTCCACAGGTGCCCTCCAGCTCTCCACACACATAACCAGAAGGGTATTTTCAGCCCTATGGGCAGGCACCCAAAGCAAATCTCTATTTATGGAAGACCAAAGCACCTCAGTTAGGAACAGGTCTCCTCTGCCTCACTGTGTCCCACCACCTCATTTCCAGAGAGCACTCGGTTCTCGGGCCTTGTGTGTCGAGGACACCGTGATTCACCTGCTGCTGCTACAGGGTTGCAAAAGCCGGTGGTGCAAATGTATCCCAAGGCCACTTGAAGTGAGGGGCCCCCTTTGCAGCAAAAGGCTCCCTTTGGGTGAGGGCAAATCTTTGCCAGGGAAACTGCTGCCTTGCCCTTGTGCAGTCCTGATATTCCTTACAAATAAAGCCACTGACTATAAATAACCAGCACATTTTCCATCCTGCGAGATTACAAGTCTCCTCCTTGCAAAACAGATGAGCTCACTGAAAGATAATTTTGTGATGGCCAGATAGCTTCAACATCAGATTCAGCCCATCATCATTAGTCTAATTAAAGCTCGTTTTCATCCCAGGAAAACGACTGATGCTGTGATAAGCTGCCTCCATTCAATGCGGCTGCTGCGAACGCGTCCATGTAATCAATATGCCTGCTAAAAGGCTTCTAAGTGAGTTAACTCTTCCAGGAACAGGCCTGATTCTCCAGGGACTATTTACTTATCGAATCTCACGCTTTTTGTTCCCTGTTTCTTCTATTTAGGAGGCATTAAGGCCAAGCCGGCGCTGATGGCACCCACTTCTGCAGAGCGCAGTACGAACCCTGCAGGCTGCTCTGGGAGCTGGGTCAGAGAGGGAACGTGGCTGTGAGGCTGCTTGTCCCCTACGGAAAAGGTTGAGCACAACCTGCCTCCTTCTGCCAGAGGCAGGTTCAAACTTACCCTTGGCAGAGATCAGATACTGTATGTTTTTGAGGGCCCATTTGTCTGCATTTTTAATTGCTTTCTCTGAATAAGAGCTCAGGTGGGACTTGAGTTGACAATACATATCCTAAAGGAGGGTTTCCCAGGTTTTTTCACCCTGGGATACCAGGCTGGCACCTTGAACACCCTCCATAAGCTGCAGAGCTGTATCCCAGCCCTGGTGACAGGGCCCTCAGGCACTACAAGCTCAAAAATGAGGTGTCCCCAGACCCCGGCACTTTCCTCAAGTCCATCAATCCACTTCCCCTGCTGTTTGCGTGGGGTTTTTTACACCCCAGCACAGAGGAGAAAAACATTAAAAAAAAAAAAAGAAAAGAAAAGAAAAATGCGACTATAATCTGCCCAAAGCAGCTGGTGAGGGGTGTGCAGTACCAAGAACTCCTTAAGCTTTTTAAAAGCGATTGCATTTCAAATTGGCTGCTCCCCTTTAGGCGGAGGAGGCACAGCCTCCTCCTGCAACTAAAGGCAAGAGCACAAGCTCCCCAACAACACAGTCTGCAGCAATTCCAAAGGCAGCTGAGGAAACATACTGCCATCTCCATGGATTAAATGATGGCTGGAGCATAAGAAAGTCAGGGAGCAACGTAATTTCCGTTTAGTACTTCCTTGCCTTCTTTTAAAACCAACAAGCTAGCTAACAGTGTATGTAACAACCTATAGTTCCTCTTTTTACAAAGGAAAAAATGCGTATAGAAGAAACTCAGCACTCTCTGTTTTCCCAGGCACTCAGTAATTAGTGCTTCACTAATCATATATTTAATTCTACTCTACAGTGTTCGAACAGTTATGGGCTCATTACTCTGCAGTCCCCAAAGGCAAGATCCGAATCCCCCCAAGAAGACTCCTCACCTCGGCTCCTGGTTCCGTGGACTCGAGACACTTGAGACAGAGGAAGCTACAAGGGAAACCAGTGGGAGAAATTATGGAGACATAACCTCATTAAACTCCTTCGTGTTAATGTTTGCCACCTTTATAAAAAAGCCTTTTTCAAGACTCCGTCCAGCACATGCAGAGCTTCCAGAAGAGCAGACCAGGAGATGGCGAGAGAGGAACGGTTTTCCAAGCAAATCGCAGCTGGCGCCTGCTGATCCCGGCCTGCGAGTCAGGGGATGGGACTACAGGCAGCTGGGCTCATGGGGGACATGGGCAGTGAACACACTTACAGGTTTGATTAAATGCGTATTTTTGTTTCCCAAATTCCCTTTGACATACTCTGAAAATCTGTAAAGCATTAGCACAAAAAGGAAATATTGATGTCTAAAGTTTTCAGAACATATTGATGTCTAAAATTTAAGAACATACTCTTAATATTGTTAAGACATCTGGGTTGTTTGTCAGAAGGCTGTGCAATCACTGCACTCTTTGGCAGGTATCACAGCATGAGGAGTCAGTGCCAATGAGGTAGAACTGGAGCATTTTGGTTAAATCACTGCAGCTTCCCTGGGTTTGCGTTCAACTAGAGGATACAAAAACTGGACTTTCTATGGCAGCTCATAAAGAATCATCACTGAAGGGTTCTGCTCTTCTTCTGGTAAGCTGATATGGTAATTTGGGTGGTATACCTTGAATCAAAGTGAACTATAAAGTTAAAGCAAAACGTACAATTTCTAGACAACTGCTTCTATTAGCTTAAATCACCTTGATTTTCTTGTTCAGTGTATTGGAAAAAAAATTTGTGGTATTTCCAGTACAGGATTAAAGGTCCCCTATTATTTCATTTAATTTTAAACTAAAAAAAACACATTTATATTGTGAACAAGTGTTTAGAAATCTGTTTGCCAGTATTTGAGTTACTTGCTTTGGTTCAGACAGGCAGGGCTGGGGACGTGTGTACATGCAGCACAGGGCACCGCTTGCCTCACAGCATCCAGGGAAGATCCACCGGGAATGGTCACAGTTTAGTGTTTTGAATGGAAAACATGTTCCTACTCCCAAGTTTCAAGGCTGAGCTCTTGCATTTGATTAAATTGCAAGTTTGTCACAGAAACAATGTAGAGTTTGCAGAAGTAGTGACATTCACTAATTCTCCATGACTTCTTCCTCCTTTAAAATTTCTGTTTACTTCACTTTTCCTTAGCTTGTCTTCAACTAGGAATGCTGGAAATACTGAACGGATCTTGATCAACCCCATGTTCCTGGGCAGACACAGAACAGCTGGGATTAGGAGGCACCTCTGAAATCATCTGCTCACCTAGAGCAGCTTGTCCACATACGCCAATATATTAGATGCACAAACTGAAAGTGGTTGTGTGAATGCTCTGCCTCATCTATCAAACCGGGATCATCAAAGTTACCCACTGCTTTTGTTACTCAACCTCCATTTCTACTCCTTCTGGGCCTTTTATCCAGCCCCAGGGATCCAAATGGCCTGTGTTAGCTAAAATGTGGGCCCTTGTACTTGCTATAGCTTTGCTGTGTGTGAGACCCTGGCTCTTAACACATTTGTGGGGTATCAGCCTTTCGTGTTTTTGCCTTAGCTGTCCATTGGTTACTGCATGTTTCTTCCTGCTTCTTTCGCTGACTGTGGTAAGAAATGTCTGGAAAACATCCTGCCTGTGCCCTACCTGGGTCTCATCTCGAATGTTCTGTACATCAGCACCTTACAGCAAGAGTCCCCAAAAGGCCCAGTCTCCCTCCGCAAGGAATCGTTACTGATGTAACTGCAGCTCTGGGGCCCCTAAGCAGCAGAGAGGAGATGGAGGACCCTCATCATCAGCTGCGCTGCTCCCTGTCCTTCACAGCTCCCCTCCTGCAAGTCACAAGCAGGAACAGAAGCAGCCGTTTGGCTGCTTGGGCACGGAGCTCCAGCGCACACCCAACAGCACATGGCCCTAGGAAGCTCAGGAGAACAGGAGTAAAAACGTGCCCTGCAGCAGGGCAAGCCAAAGCTTCAGCGACTTCCTGGCAGCCTACACAACACCGTGCCGCTGCAGTGACGCTCGCACGTTCCCTCTCTGCAGATTCACTTCTTTCGCTTATCTGAGGGGAAGCATTCAAGTCCTGAGGCACAAAGAGGGGGGTTCCAGCTCTCCCCGCAGAGCGCCTTGCAGCCACAAGAGCGCATCCTTGTCTCTTACACATTCCCTCTGACGACAGCAGCAAGCCAGTGATACCTCAAACACAATGCAAAATATGGTCTTATGTCAACCGCCTTCCTTCTGGCTCCATCAGAGCCACTGGCAAGCATCCATGTGCACGTACTTAGCTCCATGTTAGATCTGGTTTTCAGCATAGTAAATCAAAGGGAGAGTAGCAAAAGACATAGAAAAGGCTTTTAGGTCTTGTGCTTTTAGGCACTAGCCTACCCCACCCACTAAATGATATTGAGAAAACCTGTCTCCAAAGCAATACTGCAGATCTTCCAGGTCACAGATCTTTCTGATCACCTTTCTTGGCTTCTTTGCCATTACACTTCTTCCCCAGCCATGCTCTCAGCAGAGGAGAAGCCACCTGGGTGCTTTAAGTTTAAATATTCACAGGGTGCTGACCATGCTGGGGTCAACACGGTGAAAAACTTACTGCTGAGAAAAACCTGGGACCAGCTCCGGCAGCGGCCCTGCACATGGGACCCGGCACCGCTGCAAGAGCCCAGGTGAGCCAAGAGCCCCACGGCGCCTCCCTTTCATCCTCATCTGCCGACCCTCTCCCTTCTTTAGGTCGCCAGCTCCTCTGAGCAAGGCTCCTCCTCATGGGAAAGGCATCCAAGGTCACCGTGTGGCTTCTGGACACAGCTGTGGTGCGATGGAAAGTGTGACAGCAGAGCTCAGCTCTTCCGTGAGACTGTCCACGGCATTAGGCTGGTCGGCCAAGACAGCACCCTCAGAAGGACGTGTCAAGGGCAGAAAGAGTAAGATCGCTTATCTGGATGTCTAAAACCAAATTATAAAGCATATTACATTCATTAGAGACAGACAACTAACATGACAAATATTCTAGTGTGGATAAAAGACAGACAGTGCACTGCAAAGGCCTAAGCAATAAATATTGGAGGCGATTTAAGGAATGAACCAGTTTCTAATGACCTCAAAGGATTTTTATTTTCAACTTCTTAAAAGGGAAGGAAGGAAAATTTCTTGCAGAAGAAAGGAGAGTTAACCATGGAGATGGCTCATAAATGCCTTTGGTAGAGTGGCTACGTGTCAGAGAAAAATATTTATAGCTCTGAGGGGTGGTTATAAATGTGGAGCAGCCTGGGATGTGAAAACAGAGGCAAGATGCTGGTGCAAAGTGTTGGTATTCCTGCGAGCAAGCAGAGAATCAATAGCTTCTAGATAAAAATGGAAAATAGGGCAACTGAGAATAGAGCTTTAAAAAGAGCCCTTAAAAGAAAAGAACTTCCCTAGGCTGCAGAGGCCAAGATGAGGAGATCAGAACAGAATTTGATCCCAGAACGGAGAGAGATGAACTTGCCCCACAGCCCATACAAGTAGCTGGTCGGTAACAGCCCTGGGCAGGCATGGAGAAGTCACCAGAACAGAAGGTGGGTTTGACTGTAAGCCTGGCCTGCGAGAAGACCTCACTACACTCTGTGCTGTGCGTGCCCGCTACGCAATCCTAAATACTCCTCTTATATTACACAGTGAAAGAACAGTCTATCTCCTGATTTTGGTGCTCTTCACAGTTTCATTATTTACCGTCAAAGCTCTGGGAGCTCCTCATTTACACAGCGACATGAGCGAGCTAGAAAAATGCCAGGGCACGTGCAGAGCAAACACCATCACGTAGCTCTTGGGCTTCTGTCTCACTGTTCGCAGTCCAGTGTCTCAGTGCTATGACCTTACAAATATCAGCCTAACCTATTATTCTTTACTTTTATCTCACATCATTAAAAAAATCTTATATATCAGAGATGAATGCTGATGCAGCACAGAAGTTCTGGTTGCAAGTCTGAAAGGAGATCTCAAAATGGGGAGCTTGTAACAAAACTGAGGTTGATCCCTTTGCTTGAAGAAAAAACTTCGCTACTACAGCAAAACACAAAGCAGAAGCACAACTGTTTTTTTTCCACACACATATCATTAGGCATTTTCCCTGAGTTCTTCTTAAGCATTTTAGGCAATGGGTCAAATTCTGCTCTCTGGCATAGGGGAATAGTTGTAGATCAAGTTCAACACGGGTGAAAATATAGCTAAGATAATCAGGACAGTGAATTGTGTGCTTGAATCTGCATTTAGAAGGCCAAACATAGGCAAAAGTGCTTACAAAACGTTGCCTTATCTTTCCTGTTCTGCCAATAAGCTGAGGTACAGCATGCTAAGCTATTTTCCACCACTTCTGGCTAAACCACTTGTAAAATAAAGATAAATTCTCCAGACTACAGTGGCCTCTCTCTCTTAGGAAGAACATGGCAACAGGTTCAATCCTCACTATCCTCAGCTCCAGCCAGGCCCAGGAGAGCTGGACCAGCTCCGCTTGGCCCCCACAGCATCGCTGCTGGGGAAGGAAACGCACAACAGGCCGCACTACATATGAGAGGATTTCACTCCTGAACTAAATCTGGGGCTATGTGGGGCTCAGTCCAGCGGGCAGGCAGAGCCTCCTCCCTCAGCTCGGGCACCTTCTACCTGCCTGGCGACGCTTCACAGCTTTTCTGCTTTAAAAAATAATCCGGTGCTGAGAAACTGTCAGCGCTGGGAACGGCGGCTTGGACTCGACGGAGCCTCGGTCCCTGCTATGCCCACAAGGCAGCAAGACGGCCGGCGCAACGGGAAGCGGCGAGAGGGAGCGGAGCTGCCCCAGGCACCCGACAGCAGCGCACAGGCTTCCCACTCCTTGGGTATTTAGGGGTATCCAGACATCTGCAAATTTGCTCATGGAAAGCTGTGGCAAAACCAATCTTTGCAAAAATAACTCAGCTAACCTGTCTTAAAATCCTTTAACAATTGGAAACTCCAACTAGTGATAGGAGAGGGAAACAAGAAAGAAACTTTTGGCAGCAAGGTAAAGACCTGGTGAGCTAAAAAGAAGATAGAAAAATGAACTATGGCTATGAGAAAGAAATGGGATGGATTTTTAATGGTTCCTGGAGGAGTAGTAGTGTGTCTGCCACCATGTTTCAAAGGGACAATTACAGGATTGAGTGCCTTGGCCCTGATTTAGGTGCACAAGATAAGTGGCTGTTGCTCTCTCATCTGATGTAATTCCAAATTGCTCAAGCCGTTTGCAAAAATTATGGGGTGGGTTATATGTAGTCAGAGCAGAGGCAGCTGATGGCAGGTATACATATTACATATGTTTCAGGGCTCTGCACAAACCCAAAGCCCCTTAACGTATATGAGAAGCAGAGAACGTAGGTTTCGCAGACAGTGATTTTTGAAGAGCTGTCTCAGAGGAGCCAAAGCGGGAAAGCTCCCCAAAACATCCATATTTCACAACCACTGCAAGGACAGACAGTTGCGCCGCCAGCTCATTTTTGTAGCAAAACGCAACAACACACTTCAGGCAATGCCACGTACTGGTATTTGCCTAAACTAACTCAATCAGCTCAGGCCTAAGCAGCAGCCAGTGTTACTATGTGAGCCAGTTTTGTGTCTGGGCATTTTAAAGCTTTTGCAGGATGCTGGTCCATATCTTCAATATATGACAACTGGTAGCTGGCCTTCCCCCTTGCCATGGCAGGAACTTTCAGCTGTCTCCCTGACTCCTTCACAATTGGTTTATGCACAGCTCTTCTTAAGTCAATGTATTCCTCACGATTACACAGCAGACAGACTGGCAAATATACTATATGAAGTAATCAGGTGCGATAACTGCACTCTTAATGTAACATGACAGCCCTTCAGTCAGTGACTTTGCAATAGAAGCCCTGGCATTTAAATTGTTATTTTTATTTTGAGCTTACACTGTAAGAGATTAAAAATGAGTTGTCCTCAAGCAAAAAATGAACTTAAGTCTACGTGCAATCGTAGGATAGGAAAGTCGGGCGTCTCCGCTCTCCTCTGGGCAACCTGCGGGTGACACCTCCCTAGGCAAGGGAGCCCAGGTGGGCACATTCCTCCTGCCAGCGAAGGGCAAGATTAAAACTCAGTACTTTACCTAACTTTAAGCTATAAATACACGGAGTACGCAGATGACACCTTTGACAGAGCATGAATATCAGCCAAGTAATGTAAAATAGACTAGACTTATGGTTAAGTCTCAATTCTGAGCAGTAAGTCAGAAGGAGGCAACAAAATCTCACTTCTGCTCTCTCCCTTCCCTTGTAAACTGCCTCTCTTTAGCAATGAGGGTCACAAAGCCCTGGAACAGGCTGCTCAGAGAGGTCCTGGGGCCTCCTTCTCTGGAGATCTTCCAAACCTGCCCAGATGCCATCCTGTGCCACGTGCTCTGGGTGTCCCTGCTGGAGCAGGGGGGTTGGACTAGATGATCTCTAGAGGTCCCTTCCACCCTCAACCATTCTGTAAGTCTGTGAAAGACAGACAAGTTGGCGACACAGGAACAGGTGAGTTTAGGTCGATGCCTCGAGACGCCACTGAAACGGCAGCCGCTCAGTCCAGCTGAGCACTGCATTTGCTCGGACCTTCGCCCGGCTTGTGCCTCCTCAACTCTGCACCTCCCGGGCAACAGAGGGGAGAAAGGAAGGGTGGATGCTTGAAGATGCCAGAATAACTACGGGAAGCTCAGGGCAGGATATAGACAAAAATCACATGAAGAAAAATTGTGTAACCGCTCACAGAGGAGCAACACTAACGTAACAAGGGGTACCTGACAGTCTCCAAGCTCAGGAACCCTTGCTCAACCATTTACAGCATCTTTGTCTTCTTACCAGGTCCCAGAGCTGAGCCCGGCTGAGCAAAAGCTCTGGAAGGACCTGGCATCTGGCCGGCGACTCGGAGTGCAGCAGCATTTGGGTCGGGGAGGTTGGCCGAGACGGGAGCAAGTGGGAATGTGCACAAGCTGGTTTCCATGCACAGTGCACGAAATGGATAAACGACACCTAAGGAATGGCCGTGATCTCCTTCCTGTCACGGAAATGTGGTTTGTAACTCCAAGAACTCGAGGAGATGACAACCACAGAGATCTGCATTTAATGTGCAAATTGAGCATACTTATTAGCCAGACTTCAACATGTCTCAGACCTTGGGTCAATAAAACTAGCAGTTCTGGTGAGCGTTTTAAACAAACAACAAATAGAAAGATCTAGGTCAACAGAGAAATCTCACCTCTTTAGCACATTATGCAGGGACAAGAAGTAGAAGGAAAAACAACCCTTTGGAAATCCTCTAACTGTTGGAGAGTCAAATGATGCTGAACTAGAGAAAGGAAGAGTACTTTATTTCTTTCAATGAATTTTAATGCTTCCTTGCAACCCTGTACCCTCAACCATAAAGTATAGGAGATAAAATGTAACTCCATCATCATAAAGCAGACAGTGTGGCAGGTTCATAAGCACCCATCATTCCACTTGGAATTCCACTTGGGATCAGACCACTGTTCCGCAAATTACACCACCTATCAGGCGCACCTTTTTTTTTTTTTTTTTTAATAGCACTAAATCTAGTTTCCTAGTACTTCCCAACAATCTCTTGCTGCATATGTGAGCACACCGAGACTACATTACCAGAGCAAAACAACTAGGAAGGGGCTCTTAGAAACCTTCCTGATTATTCCATTACGCTGATGTTTCAAATAAAACTTATAAAACTGAAAAACAGTCAATTTGCATTCTGGATGTCTATTAGAAAAGTCATTAGGAACCTATTATTATATAAGATTACAACAGAAAAATGGTTTTAGTGCAATGCAGCTGAGACCTGCTGATGACAATTCAGTATGATCATTCAAATTATAACCAGTGTACATGTGGTGACTTCCTCTGGAGATCAAGTCACAAGGAAAACGGGACAGTTTTAACATGACTTATGCAGCTTTTCAAAATAACAGAGGAAATTAAAGGACATAATTCATATTGAAACTATAGTATGGATGATGTAGCGTACAAACAAAGAGTTGCATTTAAGAGAAGAGTACATGGCCAAGTGCTTTTGCAACTCCTTATCTTCAGCCTGCACAAGGGTTATCTTTTACCTATTTGTTATGCAGGAGATTGCAACACCTGAACCAAGAAGATCCCTTTTGTCCAGGTGACCATAGGGCTGAGCATGAGCTCCGTGTCAAAAGCGCCCTGTGGGACAGGCGCGTGGGTGCCCACGGCCCAGGCACGGCTGCGTTCTGCTCTCCTGCGCAGGGAGGAGGAAAAGGGCTCCGTCTGGGTACAGAAAACCAGCAAGACGACAACTTTGGCAAGAACTGCCACTTGGGCGAGTCCGAGTGTGAAAGGCCAACAACCCTGCAATGCAACACTGAACGATTCCCCAGCAATCACGTAAAAATCCAGGTCCCAATTCAACAAACCTTGTAAACAAATGTTTTATTCCAAGTACGTATCCAAACTTCAGGACTTTGCAAGAGTGGGTGGGCACCTGAACCAGGCCCACTCTGCACTATAGCTAACTGCTGGCATGTAAGGATCCGCAGATGTGCAGCCTCATGCCAGCTGTTCCTCAAGATAAAGTAAGGTTTCTTTAAGAGTCATGCTCTGTGTGCAAAGCTGATTTTTAAAGTATTATTCATGACAGCTCAGGCAAGCAGAATATTGGGGTTTGTAAAGCACATCAGACAAATGAGCAGCAATTCATTTCTCACATCTTCAGCAAAACTAGATGCCAAGGCAAACGAGCTCTGCTGGAGTTCATAATCCAGGCAGGAAATGTCTGCAGTTGGACTGCACTGCATTAACACTCTCCCTGTGGCTTGCCTCCATGTTTGTCACTCTGCCGAGGAAAACGTCTATAGGCTGATCAGATCTGTCTTCAAAGGTGGGGGAATGCACACATTTAATCAAAAGTGTGTAATGGATTAACTGCCCAATCATTGGGTAATTGCTAAAGTGGCAATGTCATGACATTTCCACAGCCCTGCCAGGAAAAACCTTGAGGTAGAAAAATGCTTAATAGAAAGGACACATTTTTATAAACCTACAGCAACTCCGTTCACAGTCACTGAGAGCCAAACTGTGCAAGTGCACTGGACCCACCGTGCTGTTGCAGTTGCTATGAGTTGAGAGCTCAAAACAAGCCTAATTTCTACTCTGCATTTTGGTCTCAATCCAGCTCCCAGACAAACACAGGAGGAGCCGCCCTCCCCGGCCTTGCACGAAGTTGGATCAGGCCCGTTGTTATTGGAAATGCTGCAGAGAGGCAGAGGGGCTGAACGCAGGGCGGCTTCTGCAAAGCAGCAACTGTAAAATCGCATTCACTCCACTGATTATGGTGAGAGGAGAGTTACTCAGAACGACGAGTGCTCAGAAAACCATCTTTCATCCATCCATAAAAAACAATTTATGCCCAGATGTAACAGCCTCAGTGAAAGTGAAGATAAAGAACATTAGTAAGGTCTGAAAGGGCAGCATCATAAATGCTGCTAGGAAAGTCTTTTGTGCAGTTCAGATAAAACATCTGCAGCAGGTATATAAATTGAAAGCACAACTGAGCCTTGAATGATCGCTCCAAAGCTATGTTTTGCTCTTCTGAATTATTTCTGGGCTGCCATGAAAATAACTCATTTTTGGAAGCTCCCCGAATGTCTTTGCCCATTTCTCTTGTCTCTGTCTATTGTACTAGACAGGGCGTCTTGGCACCCAAGAACACCTAACAGCTTGGCCATTCTTTCCTTCTGCCCCCTTTTTTCTGTCTAAATATAACCTCATCTCTCCTTTCCTTTTGGTTCTTCTTCCTTCCATGAAGGCCTCTATTCATCTGGGATCCAATTCCATTTTACTCTCTACACCATAGCTGACATTATGGGCAAACAGAAGTTCATCTGCCCTCCATGTCACACTGCCTCAGATTTCTTTCCCTGCCAAATTAAGATTTCAACCTGCCTCCTCTTTTTTCCTGCCCTAAACAAACCTCTGAGGCTCCTGGGAGACTGGAAAAACCTCCCTTTCAGCCTCACCTCTCCCGTATTCCCAAAAAACAAAGAACAACTTAGGTCCGGCAGGCTCTTCAGAGTCAAGAAATCGAATCTCCTATAACCACAAGGATACATATAATAGACATTTACTCAGAAGAGTCCAAAAAGATCTAAGTCTCTATACACAGACCTATCGTTCACACTGCCCAGAACACTTCAGACTATTCTGAGCTGTCTAACAAGTCCGATTTCTTT
>VZSV01000137.1:1073237-1095835 GCA_013398735.1 Nothocercus julius
AAAAAAAAAAAAAAAAAAAAAAAAAAAAAAAAAAAAAAAAAACTAATGAAAATGGAAAGATTAAAATTGCAAACCACGTCTCAGGTGAGTATTGTGCTGACATAGTCAGGTGAAGCATGCAAATGCAATGCCAAACGGTCGCTTCCATCTCCCGAGTGCCAAAACTCACAAGTGTCCCCATGCAGCTGCCAGCACCTCCGGCTGGCACTGCACCTCTCGAGCATGATGCCTAGAAACAAACCCACGTCGTGCATCTCCAGCACAACACGCAGAAAAATCTGCGGCTTGGTAAGTGCTGACAGTGCAGGACAGACAAAATAACGTCTATCTGTACCACAAATCCAATGATCTACAGAGCAAGCGGTGTTTCTTCTGCAATGCTCATACTTTATACCAGATGTTGGTTATTAGAAACTAGGCAGAAGGGGGTTAGAAAAATATCCTTCAACAGAGAAACGCCTTGTAACAGTACGGAGCAACATGGATCATCACAGTGTTTTACACCTTTCTGTAAAGCACCTTGCACTGACTGCCCAGGAAACTGCCCAGGAGAGAGCACTGCGTGTGCTCGCCTCGGGTCACGGTCCGGGTCCTGCAGGATTTTCTCCTAAACTCATCCCTGACTCTGGAAGCACCCAGGCACATTCAGTGGACCCGTCTGTGTGTGAATCCCAGCATACATAGGAACCTCTGCAGGGTGGAGGGGGAAGAAAGCACATTCTGTGTTCCATCCTGTTATTGGTAAACCACGTTTCTTTAAAGTGATTCTGGCCCAAAGCTACAGAAAAACAGAACAGGTTTGAATAATATTTTCAGTGTCGCACATCTGTCACTTCTCAGCACTTAACAAACCGTCATGCTGGGAACTCATGGAGATTCGAGACATATGGCCTGGCAGCCCCATTGCAAATTCCCATTACTGCATTAAACTAATCGGCTTTGAAGAAGGAAACATAATTGGGAGAAAAAAGAATTCATGTGGCAGTAAAACATATAGCATTAATGAGCACTGCTATTTATTGCTCATACTCCTGCCCATCCATTTTTGACTTGCAAATCTTCTATTGTAGACTAGCTGGAGTTGCTAAAAGAAAATGTGAGAATGAAAAACCCTTAACTTCTGTCAGACTGTTTAGAAGAGAAGTAGGGAAGATGACAGCAACACAAATCAGGAAAAATAGGAACCAGGAGGATATGAGGGAATGAAAAACAGGGACAAGGTCATTTATCCAGCCACGTAAGGAGACCCTGGTTACAGCAGCTGCCTCTGGCTGAACAAGGGCTAGACAGTGGGGAGAGGTGGAAACTCTCCTCTCTGGCTGAGACCAGGCTTGTGGCAGCAGAGGGACAGCAGAGGCGCTGCTTGTGACGTTACAACCCTCACACACGGGTTTCCATTCTTAATTTCCATTTCCATATGGGTGTATTTGGCAGAGAGCTATGGAGAACCTCGTGCACAGGCTGGAAGGCGCACGAGGACTCGGCTGCGATGGCGCGGGAAGCTGGAGGCGCCGAGTACTCGGAGAGGCGCTGAGCGCACGCGGCGCCTCGGCCGCCTCGTGCAAAGCGGCCTGAGGCGACAGAGAGCACAGTGCGGGATCGGTGAGGGGAGCACGGGCCGGGGGTGTGTGCTGGTGCTACCTCCTACACAGGCCAGAGTTTGGGAGCAAGGGAAAAACGAAAGAAAAGGAAAACATTTGCAGCCTTATCTGGTTAATATTTGTATTATGCTACAGATAGAGAGCTAAAGGCCCTTCATTCCGTGCCGTGCAGCCTGCGGAGCTCTGCAAACGCTGCTGATGGAACATGCTAAAGGGCTCCCAGAAAATCCCTGCTGCCCACACAGGTCTTGCTGCTCTTGGACTAATGGGTCTTAAAAACCTTGACCCATTTCTCAATACACAGGAGGGACGTTTTAAGTGCTTTGAAGCTTCCCATTTTGCGGCGAGAAAGGGAGGGCAGGAGGGACAAGGAGGAAGCAACATGAGCTCACAGCAGAGCCACCGAGGCCACAGAGATGCACCTAAGGACACGCTCACCCGCATGGTCCCAGATCACCAGTATGGAAATAGTGTTAGTGCCATTTTGCCTGGCAGTTATGGCCAAGTGGAGACTTTGATGCCTTTGGCAGGGGTGAGGACATCGGCAGTGCTGGCATTCAGGTGGAAAGGAGGAGAAAGGGAGGGCGAGAGCACCCCATCTGCTTCCCCAACAGGGCAGATAAAGACTCTAAAACCTGAATCTGGAGGGTTTATTCCATGTGCAACTGAACATGATTTTTAAACTGAATCAACGTCTCACTCCAGACAAGCACAAACCATCACATTGTGCTTATAGAGTTTTCAGTGAAACCAGCAGAACAGAAAATACAACCAAAATAGTCCTCCTGAAAGAAGGCCCTACTAAACTGAGCTGCAGTGGGCAGACAGGCTGTTGCTGCTTCAGCCTCCAGAAGCACCGGACGTGCAAACTCTGACACGGTGAAAAGAGTGAACACAAAGAAATGTTGACGGTTCCCCCGCACGGTGTTCCCCCCGTGACACACACACAGCAGCAGCTGGTTTTATTTCCCGGGAGACCAGCATCCGGCTGTTCTCTATTCCAAAGTGCGCAGAAATCCCACTGTCTCCTTCAGCAGCTTTGTCACCGTGCGGCCAAAACCCCTTTAGTGCCCTTGCTCCTCTTCTACGAGCAGCTAAACGCCAACAGCCGCTTCCCCGGGCTGGCTGAAGGACAATCAGCTATGGGCAGTCCCCTCCTGTCGCCACGCCCGGAGGAACACGGCACCGCTACCCTGGATTACTAGCCAGGACCTGCAGGATCCAGGAAAGCGCTGCTGGAGCGGAGACAGCAACACCCAGGAGGGCTGTAACAGGAATGGCACGGCCTCTGCAAAGCCGCCCGCTGTGGGGAAGCCACCAGTAGAACCGGGGGCTGCCGGCAACGGCTCTGCCGCGGGTTTGGGCGATGCCGGCGGGAGAGGGACCGCGGGGCGAGCCCCTAAGGCACCGTTTCCAGCTCACGGGCTCTTACCAGAGCAGCGACGCTGCCAGACCCGCTCCAGGCCCTCCCGGCCTGGCTGCCTTGGCCTCCAAGAGTTCCTTTTCTGCATGTGCTAGGGAGGCTTCCTCGGCTCTCCTCAACCGAGCAGAGCCCCCCACACTCCGCCGGCTCCGCTAAGCCCGCCGGGACGCAGGTTTCTGATGGCTACATTAACACTCTGGATCCAATCGCTGCTCTGCCCAGCGGATGGGTGATAACGCAGCTCAGGAGCTTATGAGCAAGTGCTCAAAAGCCCGTGAGGTGCTATCAGCACCACCAGAAACCTCCCTTTGCTCTGCCTTTCTTTTTTACTGAGATTTTTCACTCGTGCTAGACTTAGAGAGCAGAGAGTTTTACTGCTCTTGGAAAATTCCAATATTTGACAGAGGAAAGAGATCTGTCCAGGACTTTTTTTTTTCTGACAGAAAAAAAACAAATTGACTTTTCAGTGCTGTGCTCTTTCCATTTCAGAGACGCTCCAAGTGGCCTATGGAAAGACAGAAAGCACAGGCACACAGCCAGGGAGCAACCTAAATACAACCCACCATCGTCAATCAGGCACCGAGAAATCACTCTAAGTGGCAGCTCTGAAAGCAATTAAACTTTATCTTGGTAGAGGCTACCTCCATTTGAAAGGCAAACTATTTTCCTATCAGTCCCTGGAGATATTTTATAAGCAGTGTATAAAGACCCTTTTAAAATCTCCTTACGCTGTTAACGTACAGTTTATGAGGCCAGCAAGACAAAAAGAAAATCACAAAATGCTGTTGGATTAGAGCATTGGCAGAAGATCTCCAGACAGTAAATTTGCAAGCCTTGCATATCCAGACATAACACAACCAGCTATATGCAAAACACATATGTAGTCAGGACACTGCACGAGATTTCTAGTGGCTTTGTGCTCCTACAGAAGTAGAAGGCAGACAAAGAACTGCCACATTTTTTCTCGTTAGCCAAAAAAAACCCTCAAAATATTTATTTATATTGCTTCTGGATTAGGAGAGTCCAAACACACAAAAATCCAAGACACCAAATAAAAACTCAGCCAGCTTCTGGAGTCAGAAATGGTCAGAAATTTAAGACGTGACCCATTTCAAGACTGGTGCAGTGGTTAGATGCACTGGCTATTCTTAATATGCCTTTGTTTCTGGCTGCTCTGGAAGATGGCTCTCAGACAGTCTGTTTTGGCAATTAAATTACTCCCCCAAAAGAGTGCAAGTTTAATATCAAATTAAATAAAGGGCATTGGAAAAGACGCTGTTTAAAGACAAGGTGCTTTGCAGAGTGCAAGCCGCAGCTGGTGGGACCGCGGGAGCAGCACCCTGTTCAGAACCCTGTCTGGGGGTCTCTGTTCCTTCCACAGCCTGATCCCAAACACAGTGTGAAAGGCAGCTTGCAAAGGGAATGCAGCACCCCCAAAGTTCATGGCTGGGGTTGGAAAGCCTGCAGAGCTGCGATAGCCTTTTTTCCTTTGAATGGCCCCTTTAAAACCCATCCAGCTCAATGTCGATATCTGCAGACCACAAACGCACACTACCTGCCTTCCTGAGATTTGGCTTTTCTTTCATCTTACTTGTTCTCTTTGTGAGACGCTTACTCTTTTCTTCCAGTGTAAAAGGAAATCATTTAAAGCTAGTTTTGCACTGAAACTACATTACCTTTTGCATGTAGCCTCTTTTCCCTAATAAAAATATTAATGAAGTTCAGTTTCAGCATCCGTGTTTAACTCTCTCACTTTGCCATATCTGACACCTTTTTCCTAAATCCATCCTTTTCCGTCTCTTCTGAAACGCAAAGAGGAGGGATCCTGCAAGAGCCGGCAGCTCGCTGCCGCAGCAGCCCTCCTGCAGGGAGGTTTTTCTCACTTCGTTGCCTTTAATTTACAAACCTGGGAGAAAACGATGCAGGGGGGAGCCAGGCCAGAGCAGCCTGGTGAGCTGCACAGCTGGAGCAGAGGGAAGAGCCGCAAAGGCAGCCCGCAGGGAGGTGTTCGATGTGGTCCACGGCCCCACGCCCACGGTGCCTTCAGGCAATACGGAGCCCTCAAGCGCTTCAATCAAACTAGATTAGACCCGAGCGAGGAAAGACAAACTAAGACCAGGTGTTCAGCAGTTGCAATGACTCTCAAGAGATCCTTGCCTTGATGAAGAACTACAGGGCGCAAAGCAGCAGAAGAAAGCAGAGATACTGAGATCTGCTGAGATACTGAGACAACCAAAACATTAGGGATGAGCTTGCAGAAGTGAAGCTAAGAGCAGGCAGAGCACCCCGCGGCCAGGCCCTGGGGACGCTGTCTGTATGTCTTGACCCCGACACCTCTCCACGTGGCCTCCAGCTTGTGGCACTGCAGCCTTGGTGCTGCCCCAAGCCAGCCCTGTCACTGCTCCCGCAGTTCATCTACACCAGCCTCATTAGACTCCGGAGCAGGGTTGTCAGTCAAAATGACAGTCGGTCCATTAAGGCTGCCACCAGTCAAATGCAATTTCAGATAACTCAGAGGAGGTGAACTTACTCACTGCATGAATCCTGACAAATTGGCTATCACCTCTTTGCTTTCCCTTTTTTTTTTTTTTTTTTTTTTTTTTCTCTTTTCTCTTTTCTCCCTTTCGTCTTTATTCCTCTAAGTCACCACTAAGCAGGTCCCTGCATTTTTGCTCTTCCTGCTAATGTACAAAGCGAGGCAGCACGGGAGGCCAGTCAATCAGCCCGTCAGCAGGAATTAATGGCCAGTGGAAAGGTTGCCTGTGATAGATTGCGCCTTCACGTACAGAAAATTGGAAATGCAAGCGGAAGAGTCAACAGAGGGAGCCACGGCAGCCTGAGGCCCTGCCAAGAACCACGTGAAAAATATCTGCAAAACTCACTGCATGTCTCTGCAGCCAGCCTGGCCCGCAGAGCACGGGCAGGAGACAAGTCGGGTTTGATCCCAGGGCATTTTTTGCAGGGCCGCCAACCGCACAGAGTAACTTGCTGGGGGGCGAAGAGAAGGAAGAAGGAGCGTGTTTGGGAAAGACCCCAGTAACCTCCAAGGCTTTTCTGTGGCGGCATGCAAGGCTGGCGCAGGCCGCAGAGCAGAGCCCTTCACCGCGACTTGCTCTGTGCCCACTCACCTCTCACATCAGCTCATAGGAACCGAGAGCTGCTCTCCCAGCAGAGAGAAATGCACGTTGCCTCCCTGCTGCTGGCAGGAAACCATCACCCAAGAGGACCTACGAGAGCTTCAAGGCCTCTATTGAGCTGATGGGCTCAAGACAGCTTGATTATAACTCTGTGGACCTCTGCAGCACAGACTGGGAATAAAAATCCCCTAGTTCTGGCTGCATAATACATCCTGCTTCCATAAAACCTTTCCCAAATAGAAAAGCACAATCTGTCTTGGTGTTCAAAAAGAAATTCCTCCTTCCATCAGGAATAAGCAGCAAAGCAGAGCAGTGCAGAAGCACAGGAACAGCTGAGAACCACCATCTGGTTGTCTATAACAACAAAGTGTAAGATCTATCAACTTGCTAAGGTTGCACGTGGCCAGACCACACCATCTAAAAGCTTTTAATGCCATGCAAAACAAACAGTAACGTAAGCAGCCTCATTCTGAATCCCTAACCTTTTCTCCAGCTCTCACATGATAGCTTCTGCATATTAAAACAGCATTTATTGTACCCAGGCGCATAGGGAGACACCCTCACTTTATCACAGAAAGTATTTTCTTGGTCGTGTAACCAGCAGAAACACAGAAAGATGGGGTTTGGTGCTCTGAAGTCTTCTACGCATTTCATAGCATCTGCATTATCTGAGACATCACATACACTGTTCACTTACATAAGAATGTAGCTAGGAAAAATTTATCGTAGTCACAGTCTGAGATGCTCATGGTCTGCAGAGAACCTAAGGCATTCGGTATTAGCGTAGCGGTGTCTACTCGCTTGATTATTCCTGAAGACTTCTGTGCCTAGATCGAAACAGGAGTTTTCAACCGAGAATCGTCCTGCCAGTAATAAGCTTGCTCTTTTTTTAATGTGGTTTCTGAGCTATTCCAAACAAAATGTATATATCCCACTTCAGGAGTCTAATTTCTGCAGGACTGAATCAAATTACCTTTTGGAAGAAGGGACTTCTGGCTAGCACTCTATTTAATTCATCCTGTCAGCGCGTGCTTTAGTGCTCTGTGGGGGAGACTGACTTAGTCCAAGACTGATGCTCTCTGCTCTATAAATTGAATCCACTGATGCATAATTGAGCCCTTGACTACATAAAGTACTTGCTTCAGCAGACCCTTCTCTTGCCTCCTTGCTATGCTTCTTTATTGACGAAAAACAGATATTTTCTGGATTAGAAGGGGAATGAAAACCTGAGTGGTCTGAACCAAAGAAGTGCAGAGCTTCTCCAGAGTTCTACACAAGTAGGTAACTCCTGGTGCATGTCATGTAAAGCCTTTGATTTCAATCATTTTGCTACTTCTTTCTTCCATTTCCCATATTTTTAAGTATTTTTTTTTTTGAAGTGAAAACCAGTTAGTGTTTGTATTGCAACATTAATTGCTTCTGGTTTTGGAAAGACAAGAACCAGATGCACCTCAGCCCATCCTAGAAATCTGTGCATGTTGGTGGAGTTGCAAGTCTGCCTTGGAAGCAATCTAGCAGGTCTGGAGCCTTCTGTCAGAGCTGGGTTTGTCCACGGGTCACATACCCACTCCGTGTCACGCAACCGCAATACTTAATCTGCAGAAAGGGGTATCTCATTTATAACTGATGAATAAAGGTATCGAGGGGAGGCTCACTTGCTTTTTCCTTGCTCAGTGCTATCGGACAGAATATCATGATTGTTTTTAATCATTAAAAGAGGATACAAAGCAGTGAGGTGGTGCTCTATGCGACATAAACTATGTTGTAGCACGCACAGAAGTGCCCAGCACAACAGGGCCCAACTTTAATTCATTCCTGAGACCATGCCATAGTACTAAAATGGTCACTCATGGACATTTACCACCCTGAGCAAGTTTTCTGTTTGATAAATCTCTGCCAGCATCAACACTTATTTCCATCAGAAGCATTGGCCTAAAACCTCTGCAAGGGAAAAAAAAATGCCATAGAATCATTATGGTTAGAAAAGACCTTCAAGAGCATCAAGTCCAACTGCAAACTGATCACCACCAGAAAAGAGAAAACTCAACAATAAGCAGACGTAATTTCAAGTTAAAAAACCCATACTTGAAATTCTGCAAGAGTTGCACCTATACAGATCTCCACATTGCACTTTTAGAAGTTTGCCATTACTATAAGCTTTCAGCTTTCCTTTTTCAGGTGTTATCAAGATAGATTAATCGTGGTATTTTTCTAAGCATGCTGGAATTCAAAGAAAGGATGCTTTGAAGATGTTAGTGATATTATTCCAGGATAAACACAAAGGTTGAATTTTTGTGATTTTTGGAAGGGGCACAAGTTGAAAAGCCAAACAACAAACACCAATGTACACTAAGGTCTCATAGTACTACACGTTCCTTACAAGGTTTTGAATTAAACATATACATAAGCAGCACATATTCATTACAGGGGTAATGAGAGAAGCTGCTGGCTCACAAGCATAGGAGCTCACAAGCTCAGCATAAACCTCTTCAGAACTGCAGCGTCTTCTGCAAGTGCAGAAGGAAATTTTTTTCCTTCTCGTTTTCTTTCGTAATTCATTAAAAGTTAAAATTGTGATTAAAATGCACCTACAAGAGGCTAAAGTCTACTAGTTCTAAAACTTCTAAGGACCCTGAACTCAAACAGCAAAACTGATTCTGCAAGATATTACAGATAACATTTGCTAGAAAAATCAGTTGTCTGAATGAAAATAAATGTTTTAACTTTATTTCTCATACATTTGCTCTTTTAATATACATCAGCTCCTCTTTTTCTGTATCTTTCAAACAGACATCTATTTGCAGCATGCAAATACGTCAGCCTGGGAAAGGACCAGCTGTGCATGGGATGCTCCCTAGAAGCAGCTTTTACACACATTAGTTTCTCCAGTTGTTTTCTATGTACATATATATATACACAAACGCAAAAGCACACAGCTGTATGTGTGTGTATACGAGTATTTGTTTTCTCTCTTAATTTTCTTTTTCTCATAACACCAGTATGAAGCTTCTGCCTAAGCAATTGTCAGTTACAGAGCAGAAACTCCCTGGGAAGACAAACAGATGACTGAGTGTTGTTAATAATGCCGATACATTAGATTAACGTATAAATTAGAAGCTCAAATGAAAGCAGCACATCATGTTATAGAACATTTGCAAGGGCTCAAAATCCTAATACGAAGGGACAGAGCTTCCCCTTCAAAGAGTTAAACAGTTTGCAATAAGCAGAAAAGGGGAAAAAGAAAAAAAAAAAAAAAAAAAGAGGCACCTGGACTGAGGGCACAAACAGGGCGCTTGGGACATAATGGCACTGAAAGGACCCAGGTGCCCATGAGAGTTTTCCAAAGGCAACAAGAAGCACAAAGGCTCAGCCCTCTCCATCAGTACCTGGAATTTTCCAGACTCTGCTTTATGGCCTGACGCTGCCTGTGGGGTCTGCCTGTCCTTACAGCTCCCCTGCCCGTGCGTGTCCTGGCGCTACCACACTCCTCCTCTCTCAGTCACTGTCTGCTGCCCAGCAGGTCTCATGCACCTCCTTCCTCAAATAATGCCTTGCACGACAATTATACTGAGAGAAAACATTCTCAAATCAGCCTCAAATTGAAATAAGAATATCACAAATTAATTTTTCCATGGAGTCCACCAGTGTGCTAATATCCAGTTGCTTGTGGTGCCAGGGGGCTGCAGCGAGCACGACCTGAGAAACGATCGAAAGCAGTAGCAGCTCCGTCCGAGGCTCTGCGCTCCGGTAGAGGGGGCATTTCGATTTTAAATGCGAAAGAAGAGGAAGATCCTCTTCTCCAGCACAGCATCACCCTCTGCCAGTGCCTGACAAATTGTCTGCTATAGCAGGAACGATGCCGGCTTCACTAAGGGGACCTGCTGGCGCTTTTGTGCCTCTCCCTTCCCCCTGCAGGGGCTGCATGCGGCGACGGCACCGCCAGCCCAAAGCCAGCGTGCCAAAGCTGGAGGATAACACAGTGGGATCCAGCTCTTGCTGGCACCAAAGGGCTGCTGTGAAGATATATAGGGTGGTGAGGAACATTCCTGCCCAGGGACTCGTGCTTTCAGGCTCAAGCTATGAAGAGGTGACTCCTTTCTCCTTCTGTGTTTTCTTATTTAACAAATTACTTACCATTTTCAGGTGGCCCTTTGGGGACACTGTGCTTTGGCAAATATAAGAAAACTGAATATATTACTAAGACATTGCAAGGAAGAATGAGGAAACAGTACCTCAGGGTGAGGACTGTCAGCATCTATTCTTCTCAGGACAGTCTTTGTCCTGGGGGACAATGACTGTTTTTCCCAAAACCTCTCTCAGCACCAGGTTCACGTTTGCAGTTACAAGCACGTCAGACCCATGCGCTCATCACAGGGATCTCATCAGGGTCTGTGTTGTGAACAAGTTGGGGTGAAGGAAAAAGGTTCATTAAGTGGAGCGGCAAAAAAGTGCAGTCTGGCACAGAGATCCTGCGGAAAACGCAGTCTGCATTGATTAGGAAGGAGAGGAACGGGGAAACCCAGTGCAGGGCTCAGAGCTCAGCCTGACAGTACATTAATTTCCACCACGTTGATCTCCCTGCAGCACGATGGCTTTAGAGAATAGCTCTGCCTAAATCCATGGGAGGAGGAAGGAATTTCACCATGCCCAGGGCTCCCACCGCCCCGCAGGGCACCAGGGCCCCCTCCTCCAGACAGGGTGGGTCTTCACGTAGAAGGACACGGCCTGGGTAAACGCCGTCACAGATGCTCGTTCTGTGCTTAAATGCAGAATGCAAAAATAAATAAATAAAACTGAAGAGGGCAAACTACAAGTTCCTATATATCATTCTGCTATCCCTTAAAGGTAAAACTGGTCCAGAGCATTTGAACTGATAAAATGCAATCTTTATTTTTCCACAGCTCTTTTTATCAGGCAATTTTTGAAAAGCAGTAGAAGCACTAGTGCCCCAAAGCACTCGCATGTGAAACCTGTCCCATTTTATACTTGGCAAACTTAGGCTACAGATTTGCTGAAGGCAAATCCATCCTAAAAGCAGACCAGCTTAGGAACAATCTGGGGGAATTCAGAGCCGTGGTTACAATGTTCACAGTCGGCAGGGCACAAGCTGACATCTGCGCAAAGAGGGGCAGGAATTTTGCAAGTGGAAGTTTCTCTGCTTAAGGAAAGAAACACTCAGGGAGAGAAATATTAAATACTAGTTCTGCTGCTGGGCCTTGCGGTTGCTTTCCCCTCCCGGGATCACATCGGGGTTTGCACCTTAGGAGCGGGTGCAGCTTCAGATCTGAAGGGTTCGTGTCAAAGCCAGACGAAGATTTGAACTCCTGCAGCTTCAGTGAGCTGAAGCTTTAATGCTGCAATTTGCTCCGAGTGAGTTGTTCTGGTGAAGTTTGCTGGAGCCATTTAAACATTAGAGCATCTCTGCACATTGATTAGCAGCCAACAGCCGTAAGCACAAGCATGAAAATGCCATTAGAAATGCTCAGAGCATAATTTGCCTGTGCTTGCTGCAGAGCCTCATCAGGACCACAGCGCTTGATACAGTAAATTGAAGCCGAGCACTGAACTTGCCGGGACAGCAGATACGCAGCCAACAGGAACCCGGTAATGTTCAGCGAAGGAGGACGGTGCCCTGGGATCTACCCATGACGGGGACGCAGGGAGATGCTGCCTACCGAGGGCTGAGTTGGTCGGGGGCAGGACTGCAGAGTGCACCTGCCGGCGCCTCTCCGCTTGGGGCTCCGTAGGGAGCCCTCATCCCCGCCAACGCTCCGGACGGCACTGGGGCTGAGCGCGGTCACATTCACATGGCTCCCGGGAATCTGCTCACAGAACAGTAGCCACAGCCCCCAGAGAAAACAACAGCAACAAAACAAATGAAAAAAGAACAGGCACACGGCGACCACAAGCAAATCCTACATTATGGGGGGCAGACTATAACCAACATCCTCCAAACTTACCTGAAAACTCCGTATTTGCTCTAGTTAAAAGTTACCACTATTCCTATCAAACACGTCAGACTCTCCTGAGGAGGTTTCCATTTTTTTCAATTCTATTTATCTGTGTACATATATATATATAGGTGTATATTATATATAAATATATATGTCCTTTAAAGGGTATACAAAGGAATCACAGCCAAATCATACAGACTAATATACAACTAGTTGCATGAAAAGATATGAGGCAGATGACCAATATCATGGTCAGAAAGCAACATGACTCCATTTCTTGCTGCTTTTTACTACACACGTAAAAACGAGGGGGTTTCAGGCATCATGATTTTTCCATTTTCATGTAAAAGAAAATGGAAAACCGAAGAGAGTGACTTAAGTACAAATATAATAATCTAATAAACCAGCTCTTTGATCTTTACAGGCAAAGTTAGAGCATCACTGAACAGAAAACCCATGGTTTTAACCCTGTGTGGAACAGCTCTGTAAAGCAGAGGGCCCGATGCCAGGGTGAGCGCTCAGGCACCAACTTCTATAATAGACTGCAAGAATAAAATAGTCTTTATTGCAGCCAGCTGAAAACCTTCCACTCTTTTCCATAGTAGAGTAGGGAAAGGGGGGTGATCCCCAGCCTGCTCCTAACGCCACCTCCGCGCTGGCCTGGCGGGTTTCCGCTCGCAGGGACGCCGCAGGCCAAGGAAACCTGGGAGCAGGGAGTGGGATGCAACCATTTTAGTGCTCGTGGTGAATTCACTGCTGTTCTCAGCCCAGGGCGAGCTGATATGAGATGGCTGCAACTTAGCCAATGACAACAAACTGCAGCCCATGTCACGTGACAGGGATAATGTCCTTGCTTACACTGACTCCTCATTCACGGCTTCCTCCCCCAGCAGGCTGCGGTGCTTGCTGCCCCGTACAAGCAGGTGCGTGGTTTGCGCAAGGTCCCCATGCGAGAGCTTTACTGAGGTCTCACCAGGTCACCGCCATCCTCTGCCCTCATCTGCAAAGGCACCAGCTGTGAAGCAGCCAGAGAAAAACACGCTGTCTTGAACGGATCAAACAGCCGCTGGGTGGGCAGTGACCTGGGTTGGCTCCAAAGCTGGGAGGCAAAACCCAAGTCCTGCTTCAAAACGCAGAGTTTAAAGGAAGGGAAAACAGAGCGCGCTGCTCCGCATCATCTCTCCGCGCTCCCTGGAAGCGCTTTTGCCTGGGCAGCCCCAGCCATGCAGCACGTTAACATCAGGAGGGAGAGAATCGAGTCACTCTCCAGCATTTCTGCGTGTGACGTGGAATCCACAAATACAATCGGTACCTAAGGGTGAATTCGACCTGCCAGGTTTTCTTCTACTTCCCTCATCTTGTTTTCCCTGGGCATGAGCTGGAAAGGAGACACTGAGAACTCCTATTAAAGAGCCACTGACTTGGAAAGCATAGAGCTGAGCCGGCGTGTTCGTGCACCAGCCCCACAGCCTGGGCCGCGGCTTGGGCACCGCATCGAATGGTCACAGACTGACTTGCTACTCTCCAGTGAAGCCTCTTGTCCCTGCTAAGGTTACAACATGCTGCTTTTCAACCTGCAAATTTCTCCTGTGAAGAGCCCGGCTCCCTCTAAAGTAATTAATTCCTCTTTTTCATGCAACTCCTGTACTTACTGAAACCATCCAAGGTGATTGTCCATCAGCAAGTTGGTATTAATGCTTTATTACTCTGGTGTTTTACGGTATCATTAGAAAAAGGAGACTTTGCTTGCTCTGTGATTTAATCAAGTCTCTCCTGTTCTTTTCATACACAATTTAAAACTACTTCAGATATTGAGCTCGCCCTGAGAGACTCATTTGTGGTTGTTCCCCCAGCACTACTTTTGGGGATGAATTTTACCAGCAGAAATAACTACAGAGCAGCTATTACCACTTCCCTACTTGCTGCTGCAATCTGACACAATATTTAGATTACTTCAGCATTGAACTACAGCTATCTAAGGTCATGGATACAAAAAGGGGAAAAAAAAGACAGAGAAAGAAGACCTTCAGTAAAGCCATGCCATCACTGAGTGGAATGAAAATCAGCATGAATGTCTGCATTTATGTTCAAAGCCTGGCAGAGCTAAACTGCCTTGCAGTCACATGACCGAGCAACTGGAGTACAGAGCTTGCTTCCTTGGTTTGGTAAATGTGCAAAGTTATTTTAGAAGTTGAAACTATATCTAACCGCAAAGAGCTTCAGAGAGTTCACTCAACACTGCATGACTGGGCATTCAAATTCAGTGTTTTTAAAACCAAGTAACCCAAGGATAAAACAAGGCTGATTATGTATATATGTAGCAATAGGCTAAATTAGCTACTACTCCTCAAAAAAAAGTAATGCCAGAGTCATCATGAGTGGGTCAGTGAAAACATGACCCAAATATTCAGATGTAGTAAAAAGGGAGCTCAAATGACTCGAATTATTACAAGGAAAATGAAGCAAACCAAGAGACAATGGTTGCCCCTGCAGAGATCTCTAACACACATGCTTTTCAAGTGCTGCTGTTTCTCACACTTTTCTCTAATAAACTTATGTATCAGCAGCTGCCAGAAACTGGGTGTTCGACTTGAGAGCCCCTGGTTACTCTACGTGGTTGCTCTTACCCACGTGTCAATTACTAGCCACATTTCCTGCCTATGGTTTGGGGTTGGTTCATGTTAATGAAGGTTAAACTCAACACGGAATGCAGCATTTCCTTTCCCCACGTCCAGCCGAGCTCTCCAAATAGGGGAGCTCTGCCCAGGGGCACTGCTCACCCCGCTCCACCCGGCCACCATGGGCCCAGGGCAGTGGCGCTTGCTCTGCTCCCTGTGTCCGGAGAACAGCGGTGCCCCGAGGTGGGACTAATGCTGGGCCAGGGTGGGGAAGAGCCCCTCCGAGCCTGGTAGAACACAAAGGCTCGAAGAGGAACGAATAAATAAGAAAACTCAACTTTATTTTGCTGTTCCTGGGACGTTCACATTAGATCCATGCTACAGGGAGAGTCACGTCTGTTATGGTGGAGTTCCTGCTGCATATTGCTACTACAGGCAAAAAGTACCTGTCACCTGTGAGTAGACTATTTAGTTAAACTGTTTTATACTGATGGGTATTACGTGACCTGCACTGATTTATCTACAAGCTGGTGCCTGGGGACCAGGCACCTTTCATGTTGTGCATTTAATCCTGAAAAGCGGAGCAGTATCCTACCAGCTAAAAGGGTTTGCAAGGTGAGGAAGTTTCACTGCTTCCATCATTCAGCAACTCAGCAACCATCGCTCTGGAAGTCCCAGGCATCCCAAAAGCACAACCTGATTTCTTGAATAATTCTATTATCAGAGCAAGGCTGGAGCTCCAAAACACAAGAACACATTTTCAAAGCCCCTTTGCTTTGATTCTGCATTTGCTACACAAAAACAAACTTTCCAGTCCAGCTGTTACTACTTTTGTTGTGTCAATTCCTGCATCTCAGTTCTTACAAGGACAGCCTGACGTTTGTACCAGCCACGCTAGTACAGGAAGGAGTAAAAGAAACTGAATCTAAGCAAAGGTCAAAATAACACTCAGTGCATCCATCTTCTTAAAGGCCTCTGGGATAGCAGGATCTATAAGAGCACGCCTTTCGAGAAAAGTGGAACAGAAAAGGCATATATATTTAATTATTAATCATTTTTTACTGCTCCAAAGCATCAGGAACAGCTCTGCTCACTACGCAGTAGAGAACTGACCCTGGCACCAAAGGTCCAACACACCATTATCCACCTAATGCCAGCAACATATATTGATTTTTGCTCCTTTTATTTGTGCACCAAGGCTGCTGATCTCTGTGCGCACACATGTGAGAGTGTGTGAGGGACGGACTGCAGATGGGTGAGGCTCTCGGGCGATTTTTGGTCATGCCCTTAGGGCAAAGAAAAGAAAACCCCACTGAGCTTTTCCTATCCTGTTATGTCTGCCTGCCCCTTCACGGAGACGCAGCTGAGCCTGTGCTTGCAGCTGTGAAAGAAGCAGAGGGGCAACGGGCCCAGGCATGAGCAAGCAGCAAAGCGCCATCCCCAGCGGAGCCACCGGCATCTCGGAAGGCCAGGGCTGCTCCGGCAAAGCTCCAGCCCCGCACACACAGCTCCAGCCTCTGCTGGTGCGTCCAGCCTCACCAGAGCTCGTGGTGAAGGCAGCAAGGAGAGCTACACGTAGCAGCAGAGCTAACCCAGAACTTGGAAACATTTGTGACTCGCTAATAAGTTTTCCCTCTTAAAACCAAAACACCAAGTGTAGTTCTCCTGGAATTCTATTGATATGTTATCTTTCTAACAGGAGAGACTCTCCCATGATACTCCCTCCTGCTCTATAAAATGTTAGGAACAGCACTGGACATTTACAGTAAAATCCTTTTTGCAAAGGTGAGAATGTCCTAGAATGTCAAAAATACATGTAGACCTCTGGTTTTGCCCTGTCGCTTCTTAAAAATGGCCAGGACCTTTCCGAAGGGGAAAAGCAGCACCTCTGTTTCAGTCAATCAGCTTGTGCTGAGGGCTCATCCAGCTAGAAGGGCAAATTAAACAAAAGAATGGGGATTAAAAAAATAAAAACACACACACACAAAGAGAAACATGGGGAAAGAAATTGCTCCAAAGCAATTGCTCCAATTGCACGCAGAGTTTTGTCAGGAAAAAAAAAAGAGGAGGAAAAAGAATGACCCATGTGCAAAAAGAGCCAGGGCTCTGGTGCAGTTTATCTGTGGACACCGGCCTGCTGGGCTTCTCCTCCAGCCAGGCCTTGGGAGAGATAAGAGGAGAGATGAACAGCAGCACACAAGGTGCTGGCAGGCAGAGCCGTGACAAAGTGCTGACTGCTCAAGTGCCATCCTGACGGGATCAGCACTTTTTTGGATACTACTTCAAATCTTTGTAACTGGAATAGATTAAAAAGATCAGATGTGCTAAACATGCTGATTCCAGTTAAGAGCAAAATAATACTCACGCAAAAGTCAGGGGCGTAGGGAGAAAATATCTTCTAGAAATAGTCTCTCTCCCTCTCAGTTACCTTATCCAAATACTTTAGCTTGGTACGTAAATAGTGTGTGTAAAAAAACACACACAAAACAACTTCTGTACAAATTCAGTGTCCCAGAACACTCCTGGATTAACCATACTGTTTTTGAGTGAGGTCATGGACAAAGGCAAGGGGAAAAAATTAATACAGGCAGGCTAGACAGAAAATACACTTCCAGAAATCCAGACTCGTCTTTTCATTGCCCTCAGTGCAATTTTATCAGGGATAAAACCCATAGCATAATGACAACTCCGAAGCGCTGCTCCAGCTGGCAGCAATAACAGTGGCACCCAGCGGGAGCAGTGCGGGAGCACGCGCATGCAGACTCCCTAATCCAGGGTGATTAAAAATAATGAAGCTTTAAGGTGGCTCTGCAGTTCATAAAGGCCGGCTCCCTACCTCCCGGTGTAGGCATACTGTTAAGACTTCAACCAGAACATGAGAAGAAATTAATCCAGCCAGGTGTTTAGCGAAAGAATAATTTTGTCTCATCTCTATCTACAAAGTATTCTTATCCAGCCCTTCCCCAAAACTGCCTGGAATGGCATCCCCAGCTGCATCACTCTCCTATGTACACAACATACACTTTATGTTGCCCAAGAACAACCTCCCTGACTTTCAAACATGTCTAAAATATTTGCCTTATTATACACATCTATCAGATTCCAAAGAAAAGACAGCATGAGACAAAAAAAAAAAAAAAAAGCCAGTAAGGCAGGCTTCAAAACATCATTTATGGTTATCTAGATAAACCAAGTGACAGCCCTGACCAGATTTCTTACGCAGGTCTGCATCCAAAGGAGACAGGCTGGGATTTAAGGCACTTAACACTGCTGCAGCGGCAGCCTGGCAAGGAGATGACAGCACGAACCCAGCCCCCGCACAACAAGGGGTCTAAAGCTCCCCCCCTTTGCCACTCTTCCGAAATCTGAAATCAATAAACGTTTGTGGAAATCATTGCACCTTGGTATTATTCAGAGGGCATGATGTTGAGTGGGAGCTTTCCTGCTACACAGAAGATCACGAGGAGAGGAGTAATTATCCTCTCCTGCAATATCATGAGCGCCACGGAAAGAAGGCGCTGTGGTTTCCCGCAGAGCCGCAGGAGGCATTAAAGGCACACGGGGAGCCCAGCTTGCCACTCTCCTCATCACAGCAGGACCCAGCCCACACCAAACAGCGCTTGTCTGTGCTCTCTCTCTGCACCACGAGGACAGGGAAAGCCCGATGGGGAGAAGAAAAGACTCTCACTTTGAATTTCTGCACAGATTAGCTGATTTGTACAGGCCAAGTGCAGCAAGTTGCCAATTAGTCTTTACCTAGTTTGCAACCTTTAACTCCCTGGGTAATTTCCCTTTAATAAAAATATTCCCTTCCTTTCTACCAGTTTGACACTGACAGACTCATCAAGCAGAATATTTGCCCTTTGGCAGGACAGGCCTCCAAAAATACTGTTGCTGCAGGGTACGCTGTCCAGCACTCACATTTGCTATTCTGTTCCTCAGTCTGTCTCTGAGTTTTCTGTTAAAGCCTCAGAAGCTGGTCACACTGTGACAGAACACATTTAGAAAGGACTGCAAAGCCTCCAAGCTGATTTCCAATACAAAAGCAGACTTTTCCGTTGGACTTTCCATTTCCCTACCCCAAAATAAAACATCTTTGTTTAAAACCCTATCTCATTGTCTTGATATTCCAGCTGCTGCAAATAGCTCCTTCCAGGCAGCAGAAAAGGTCCTTTGCATAATCCTAGCCTGGAGAAGGCACCACTAGAAAACTTTCTAAAAGTACTTCTAAAACTACTGGAAAACCATTGAATACCCTGGGCAAGTGAAGTTCAAACTAAAAGCTGGCACAAGAACAAAGGTAAAGAGTTATAATTCAAGTTAACTTGTTATGAAAAACAGGCACCATCTACTTGATAGGGAATCCATAATAAACACAAGACATTAGTTGTCATGGGTATTACCTTGCTCATGAATTATTTGCTAGTTCTGGCAGACATACATTCTTATTTTTCTGTATGGTTTTTTCTTTCCATTTATTATACAAGTCACAAAAGGAAAAAAAAAAAAAAAACAGGAATAAGCTATAAAAAAAACTGTGCCCTTGCTGTGTTATCTATGGGGACTGAATTTTGAGTCTATGCAGGCATTAGACTGGGAATAGAAAAAGGAAGAGGGAGATGGTGGGAAAAGCACAGACAGAGGAAACAAAGAGGAAGCAGAGAGAAGCCAAGGGACTGGTCTGAACAGGCAGTAAGAGCAGGGAGAGGGTAAGGGATGGGTTGTCCCCAGCCTGGGCAAGGCCAAGCACCAGCAGCAGAGCCCTGTGGCAGAGCGTGCTACCCTGTCACCCAGGGTGTCCCTGACACCTGCCAAACCTTCGGTGCAGAGAGAAGAGCACGAGGAAACCCCGCAGAGCCATGAGGCCCTTCCTCGCTGCACCTCGCCACAAGCTCCAGCGAGGCTGCGGCTCACTCGGGATGCTCCTACCTGCATCAGGAGCCTGTTCTCTAATCGCTGGTGAAGCCTGTTACACAGCAAAGCATCTTTTCACACAGGTAACAACATGGTGATAGGAACAGTCTCGCCTTTCGGCCATTCCACTTTTTCTGTTATTTGAATTACTACTATTATTTCCTGCCAGTTGTTTGTTGATGATTTAATCTTTTACAGGCTAATTGCTGCAAGATGAAACATCACCAAATGGAAGCACAACGGGAGCAGTGCGGGTCAGGACTTGCCCTGAAGTGCAGGCCCCAAGGAGTCGGGTCACACAGCAAGCACAGAACGGAGGCAAGCGCTGCATCCCCGCGAGCTGCTCTGTGGCAGCGGCCTGTCCTGCAGGACACGCAGCTGGCCCTGCAGCCACCTCCAGGAGCCGAGCCGTGCGTCCCCTGCGCCCGGCCGGCTCTCCTGGCACGTGATGACGCCCCAGCCTGCGCTAGTGCTGCTCCCTGACACTCAGCCCCAAAAGGGAGACAGGGGGAGCTCCGGCCTCATGGCAACATGGAGTTTGGGGAAGGAGATTCCCGGGTTTTCCAGCACCGGCTCTCCAGGCAGCCAGTAGCACACAGACACACACGCACAGCAACAGCACCAGGGAAGCAGTTTCACACGTTTCCAACTTGCATGATAAAATTGGAGGTGAACACAGCTGGCGTGTGAAGTGAGGAAAGGAGGTGGGTAAAAGTGGGCGAAAAGAGCAAGGAGGTGCTAAGAGTGAAGATGGAGAGGAGGAGAGGGAAGGAAAGGAACGTGTCTGAAGTAAACCGTGAAGAGGATCCTGGGGCGAGTTTGCTCCCAAGGACACAGCGCTGGCAGAGCTGAGAGGCAGAAGTGGGGAAAAGAAGATTCAGCGCAAGAACAGTTCTAACACGAAAAAATAAAAAAGGGGGGGAGTACACAATTCCAAAAGCAAACGGAACCAGGGTCGGATCAGAGGAGAAGCCCAGTTATGTAACTCCAACGGCAGTGACTTTATGGTCACCTTATTTCCTAGAGGAATGAGGCTTTTCCCACATGTACATCACACATCTGTCTGGCTCCCTATAACATCCAGCCTCCCCAGCTCATTTCAGCACGCCCACCAGTAGGACAACACTCCAGATAACCCAGCACCTTTGCAGATAGGTGACCAGCTGGGGAGAGACCCCAGCGTGTGCTCACCTGGGTTAAGCTTTGGGAACCTCCACTGGAAAAGGCCTTGCAAGCCCAGCTCTGCTGATGCTGCAAGGGATCCTCCTTGCAGGACTCCCGCCACCAAAGGTGCCACATGTGAGCGTCTGGGGTCCAGTGCTGCTGCAGTTTGGAGCAGTAGCAGCTCATCTAGTACTGGATGTGGTTGGCATTAACTCCAAATGTCTACCTTACAACCGCAGAAGTCACGGACATTGGTGAATACAAGCCTAGATTCAGCAGCAGGTCATCCTCATTCTCTGCCTGACCTCAAGCCAATCAGTTGAGACAGCTGCCCAGGAGTCCATCTCGAGGCGCTAACGTGTTGCCAGGCAAGCTGCATGGATGCCCGACTCGGAGGCACGGCAGCACCGAGCCATACGGCCTCCCAATGCTCTGCAGGCCTTGGTCGGAGCAGCCTCACAGCTGCTGCTGTGGCGAGCAGCCCCCATGCAGGGCAGGCTGCCGTGGAGGCACTCGGGCCTCCCTGCACCTCAGCTTCCTCGTAAAACTAAAACCATGGAGACAGGGAGGTTTCCTTCATCAAACATCCTCCTCCTAGGGAAACAACACTGCAGAAAGACTGACTGCGCCCACAGGCAGCCTTTCAAGTGCACTTCAAAACGCAGCATCGTTTCCTGCACTTACGGAGCATTCATCCAGATCAGCGACATGACAGACAATTTCTGTTTTACACTGCATTAGTCAGTTCAAAGCCATCTTCTGCAAAGACTGTAACACAGAGGAGGTTTCAGGCATAACTTTTCCAACTAAGAGATTTTATCCTCTGTCCCATGTGCTTTGAGATTCCATCTCTTTTTTGCAGCTGCCTGAAAACATATTGGATGTGTATCATAATAATAAAATGCTAATCTGCTGTAATCGAAATATTTTTCAAGTGCACATAATGAGGCAATGAAGAAGATTAATTTACAGAAGGTCATTGCAGCCAACATAAACCTCAACCTGGAGATCAGAAATACTCTGGCAAAGCCAGAGGGAAAGAGACCTTGGGGAGCCTGCGGTTCCCTACAGGCTGAGGCAATGCGCGAGTGCCAGAACACACGAGCTGGATGGAAACTTCAGCAGTGCTCCGCAGCATTTCACAGTGACTGTGTGTTTGTGCCCAGACTGACTCTGGGGTGTCCCTGGCAAAGGGACACGCGCAGGGTAGCGCCAAGTAGGGGGAACAGGCAAGAGCACCCAGCACATGAGCTGGCAGACGCACGAGCTGTGCAGGCGGCAGGTTGTGACATCCCTCCCAACCCACCACGGGGCAAGTAGTTTTCATTATTCAGCCAGAGAGGAATGAAGGCAGGAATTCAAAACCGGCTACAGCATCACATGCTAATTCTGTGCTCTGAAGTCATCCATTTTACCCTGAGACTCAGTTGCGAGAAGGCTGAACTAGTTCTTCAGGGGGCAGAGCAGCACTTGGCTCCTTAACGCATCTGCTTCGGGGAGGCTCCTGTCGACACCTCTGTGCTCTGACAGGCAGCGCTGCTTGACCTCCCCGCTTCCAACAGCCTCCCTTGTCCTAACGTTGGGAGCCCAAAGCCAGAAAAAACAAAAACTAAAAAACCCACTACAGTCAGACATACCCAAGCCAATTTGTTTGTAAATGTATGCTAAGCTGTACATAGGAGAAAACTGAGCTTATTTGCCTTTTTTTTTTTTTTTTTTTTTTTTTTTTTTTTTTTTTTTTTTTTTTTTTTTTTTTTTCCTTCATGGCTACTGAGGAAAATTTCAGC
>VZSV01000137.1:1096476-1121028 GCA_013398735.1 Nothocercus julius
CTTTTTTCCCTCCATTTTCTGCAATTTTCAAAAGCAATTTTTAATAGAAAAAAATACGTTAATGTCCAAAAAAGTTGATATAATTTCCTACCCTGCCATCACACTCCATCCTCTGCCCTGCACACCCTAAGGTTAGCCTGGCAAGTGCAGCTCCTGTGGCAGCTCCGCAGCTTCACCGCTGCACGGCCCAGGCCCATGCCAAGAGCACATGGTGGCTCCGGGCGCAGGGGGGCCGAACAGCCTCTGCCCTGCACGTGGCGGCTGCTGCGGCCGCAGCCCGCGCCACCCAGGAAACGCTCTCAGGCTCCCTGCCCAGGGTCAGTGCAGAACCTGACCACTAACTCTGGAAGATTCGCTACACCTGCTCTCCAAATCTACAAAAAGAAGATAAAAAAGTACTAACCAACAGGATAGCACTATTATTTCCTATGGCATGTGTGTCTTTGCTGAAGGAAAATATTCTTTAGGGAATGCTTAAAATTCTTGCACATAAAATGGTTGAGAACATTCAGACTGAGCTGTCTTTCACTCTATTTTCTTTTTAAAACATTCACATTGAAGCCATTTTAAATTTCTCCTCCTGACAGATCTACCGTTTATAGAGAAATGAAGCATTAAAACTCCCGGGGAAACTCTACCCTTGCTCAGTCAGGGTAGCCGATCCCTGGAGCAATCTGATTCAAGGGCTATTGCAAACACCTTGATTTCCAAAGCCTCCCATCCTCCCGCGGAGGTTGGTGGACCGTCCTCTGATGCACAAGCGTGGACGGGCTCGGGGCAGCTCGGGGGATGCCCAGGGTCACCGCACCGAAGCACGTGGCTCTCCTGGCACAGGGGTCACCTCTCTCACACGATCACATCAGCTGCTGCCTTCAGGTGAAAAGCGACCTCTTGGCAGCTGCTGCTAACTCTTGCAGCTCTAACTTGACAAAAACTAATTGCACTTAGGAGTAACTGCAACCTTAACAAAATGGTACTTAGGCAGAAAAATTGCTTGGGTAAAACACAGAAAATCAGGGCACCTGCATATCACACACAGTAGGGACTGACACAAAACCCCAGCTAGGTCTGAACTTCAAATTCTTGCACATGCTTCAAGCCATAGAAGCTGCTATTTAGAGTAGAAGAATTAGAAGGAGAGGGATACAAATATTGGAAAGGCCCTGGAAAATCAAAGCTGTGGAGGCTGGAAACCATCCACCCCAGAATGGCTCCAGGAGAGACCATGATGCTTACATGCTACTCAAAATCAAAACATTTTGCTTGGAATAATGACAAAACAAAATCTTTTAAAAAATTTTTCAGCAAGAAAATTCTTCAAGAAATGTGTTCACCATTGATCTAGCCTGATTTGTTTGATTTTATGCCAATTCCCCTAAATCAATTACTCCTACAGCTTCGGATGGGACTGTACCAAGAAAGGCACAGACACAGTCCTAGCCAAAAGGGGACTGCATTTGTTCTCCCGCATGCTGGCACGCTCCGGTTGTCACAAATGAGGAGCAGATGGACATGTGGATCACACTGGATAGAACTCAAAATAGATTTTTAGCTATCCAAGACACTATAATCCCTGGAGGCTCTCAATTACATGTAAGAAATTGTAATGTTCTAGTTGAATTCTATATATATACACCATCTTTACTGACAAGCAAATGCATTTTCTATTTATATTTAGCTCATATTCACATTCAGAGTGACTGTTGCTGTATTTTATGCGACAACAGGGCAACTATTGTGTTGACCGTGCACTTGGATAGACAAGTCACAAAACAAATCTAATAGAGATTATATGGACAGCTAGAGATCACATACATACACAAGTTAATTATTCAGGAGAATAAAAAAAGCAGATCATCTATGAAGCCAGATGCCTGCTTAATTACATTACATGTACTACTTGCCTAGCAAACTAATGACCCAGTGAATCAGATCTATGACTTGCTGAATCAGATCTATTACTCACCAAATCAGATACATTATCTCTTCAAATAGAAACATAATTTCTTAAACCAGAGGCAATATATTGCCTTGTATGTTATACAACGTGATGAGCTATAGTAGATCTATACTAGCTGAAGTGAATATCCCAGAAGCCAAAAGCTGAATTACCAGCCAATAGCTAAAAGAGCAAAGATGCTCCTCTATAAGCACGGAAAAATGACACAGAATTTGGAGGGCACTAATGCCCTGAGCACGCGGTGAGCTCACCCTGTGGACAGGGGTTGAGCACCTCATGGGTATGAGAACCTTGACAAATTACAAAAAGAGCTTCGAAAATCACCTATGGTCTGAAGAAAAAAAAAAAAAAAAAAAAAAAAAAAAAAAAAAAAAAAAAAAAAGAAGCTAAGAATCTAAAACATGTTTAATAGGGGAGATTTCAGGGTGCGGAAAGATATTTGACAAGGACATAACAACATCTGAAGGCTAAAACCCAGAAATAATGCACAAACCTTTAAAAATTAAACTAATAAATCCGTGGAACTGTGCTATTAAAGATATGATTATTCTTCATCGGTTGATGTCTTTAGCTCAAGGGTGGAAGTTTGAAAGCTCCACTCTGGACTAACCCAAGGGTTGTGTGCTAGGAAGGAGGGTGGCAGAAACACTACAGTCACGTACCTTTAGGGCAGGATGGGGGAAATCCCTGTATGTTTAAGATGTCAGGAGTAGCATAAACACTCCTGTGGTACCTACAGTTTGAATGTCCTTAGAGGACACGAGGTGCCACCTCTCGCACGGATCGTCTGTCCTCAGAGGCAGCTCCGGGCGCTCAGGGCAGCTGTGCAGCATGGTGTCTGGGGAGGTTTAACGTCGCAGCTGCTGCTGGACCGCGCTCGCTGCGGAGCTGCGGGCAGCCTGGGGACCCCACGTGTGCTGAAAAATGGGAGCAAGCCGGAGTCTCCAGCGCCTTGAGGCACCAGTGCAGGCCTGGGGGGCTGCTGAACCTTGCAGAACCACGAAGGGTTGGGGGGCTGCGGACTGTGCCTCACTGACGAGCACCCCCTGACACGCAGAACCACCGACATTTGCGTGCTCTTCTGCCCCGGGAGAGACAAACGTCTCCCGAGTGCTCCTAAGCACAACTGCCACAAGGGACAAGAGCCGCCAGAAGCAGTTAGGAACCCGAGGTCCTCGTAACAATTTCCTTTGAGTCACAACACATTATATCCACGCAACGGCATGCAGGCATTGCTAATGATAGTGGAGTCTGTCAGTGTGCAAGATGCTGTGAGACTTTGTGAATTAAACCCCATTATTGGTCTAAATTATAGATAAATTTCTCCCTTTACTTGGTGATATGCAACATATTTTTTCTTCGGGGGAGTTAGATCATGTCACTACAAATTACCGCTTTCCACACTGTGCAGATGATAGAACCAGAGGCACTAAAGGAGCTGATGAAAACCAAATACGAACAGACAGCAGGAACTGCTTCCCTTGACATGGAAATAACCAATTTTGCAGTGGTATGATGGGTAAGACAAAGAGAAGGATTGTAATTTGGGACACTGAAACAGCTTTAAGAGATTCAGATAATTAAAAAGCAAAATTCAAGTTCAATTCTTGCTCTAGATTACAGAAAAAGCAATAGAAGTGTCTGGCTTCCAGGGCTCAGACTCCTCTATTGAGCATATACTGATGTGCAACACAGATAATAGGGTTTTTGCCTTGGAAAACAAATGAGAATGCATATTATCTAGAAAGGTTTTATAGATGATTTCCTATTCTTTCAGTTTTTCCTGATGGACCAATGTTCAAGAAAGCAGAGAGCAAAGGCTGGAGGTTACTTGCCTAGGAAGGGTTAACAAGCTCCATCCAAGGCCAGCATTGCAGGAGGCAGTAGTATCTTTTACTAGATCAAGTGATATAATCAGGAAAAGAAAGCAGACAAGCTTTCAGGCATATGGCTCTACAGAATTCTTTGTTGCTCAATATGCAGATAATTAATTTGCAAAGTCAAGCACAGGGAATTAGTTCATTATCCCGCATAATTTTCCATTATTACCATCATTTTATTCTTGCCCCATGTGCACTAACAGCCAGCTCCACGTTGCCATCTGCTGGCTCTCTGCTTTCTATTTCAGGATTTTTATTGGCGAGGCAGCTGCTGTCCCGGCTCCCGGAGCTTTCTAGTAGGGGCCTCCCCGGGAGCCGTGTTCGTCCCTGCCCGGAAAACAATGACACTAGCAAGCCTCTGGCTCACCAAAAACAGGACCAGAGAACCTGTGCTATGAATTTCTGTGCTTCCAACTGCTGCCTGGTTGCCCGTTTCACCCTTGGCAAGGGCTGTGGGGAGCTTTTCTCCTGGGCTAACACTGTCTCCACAGAGTGACCCAGCGCTGGCAACAGCACCGTTGACACAGAGCAGCTCCAGCAGAGCTTTCTGTCAAACCTGAATGCGAAGCTGGATTTTAGTTTCCGTTTTAAAAGGAAAAGGAATCTCACTGATAACTTTTGGCACTGCGGAAGCCTGGAAACTGGAAGTGGGAAGTGCAGCCAGTCCCTAGCCCTCTAATGGGCTTATGCCAGCCCTTAATGCAATTTTAATGATCCTTACTATGAGACATTGATAATGCAGGTTATTGCTCAAGATGTATTTAGCACTCTGGCCACACCTCGGATTTTGCTTTTAAGGGGAAAAAAAAATTGAAAGTTAAAAAGACTTTTATGGCCATTAGTCCTTATGAAGGATCAGTGCCAGGTCAGCTTCCCAACGGAGCATCCTGCACCCCTTCCAGAGCTTGAATCCCTTCAGAGATCTGCAGGGCTGCTCCTTTGCCAGTTCTGGCTGTATGTTTAAGAACAAGCCCAAACCTCCTCAGGCAGAGAAACACAGCAGTGTGAAAGCCATGGCAATGCAAGGCTTCCTTTTTTTTTCAGCTTGGCTTTTCAGTCATTGCCATCTAGGCTCTTGGCAAACATGAGCTAATTCTTTACAAATCATTGTCTTTTCTTTACACTTAGAGAAACTAGAGCATCAAGAAGGCATGGCAGTTATCTAAGAGTGATGCTGGAGGCTGACAGTAAAGCCCAGGACAAAGCTCAAATCTCTTGGCTCCCAGTCTTGTACCCCAAAGCCCTCCTCTCTCTGTGCTCTTCAAATATGGTCACCTTGCAACACAGCATTTGCAAATAAAAAGGTCAATCCCAACCAGCACAGTTTCTGCTCACTGTTCTCCAGTCCTTCCCTTTACTGAGGCAAGCAGCAAATGCAGGGAGTTGTTTCTCTGCATCTTCAGTGTGAGGGACAAAAGCCTCTGGACTCCAATGGACTCCAACATAAAAAGGTCAAACAGTTTTTTTTTTTTTTTTTTTTTTTTTTTTTTTTTAATCCTATCAGTTTATCAGTTGAAATTTTGCATTATATAACTGAGCTGCAATTCAGTAATATTTTCAGTAATACTAAAATTCAGTAATATGAAGATAACTTAAGATTCTATTTGTGATTTTTGCACAAAGTGTCTAACAGGATTAACCTCCACTTGTTTTCTTAGCTTTTATTAAATTTTCAGTTTGAAGTTTGGAAACAGATTATTAGACTGATATAAACTGCCTCTTAAATTAGATTCATCAAAACCTATACAGGGAATGGCTCCTCTAGATGTTTTTTTCTTTAAACACCAAAACTCTTGAATCATCACAGTATCACACAAAGATAAATTCTGTCTACTCTATTTATGAGATATTTGCTTTTTTTAAACTTCAGCATGGAATCTTTTCAGTTAAGAGTAAAAATTACTTCAAACAATGCCTTGGCATCAACTCAGTAATGTCCTTTAGGGGCTTGCTATAGAGTGTTTCATTGAGGTTATCTCTAAAGCTGTAATTCACCAGCTTGGTTTAATACTGCTGCAGTATCATTTAACTGAGGAGCAATTTAATGGAGGTGAGTAGTTCCAGCATCACAAATTTGAGATTAAAAAACTTGAAAACTCAAGCAGATGCACCCAATAGTAAACTGCTTGTTTTGAAGCAAGCACTAACAGAGTATCTGTTCACTTGATTACTTGCCATGTCACGGCATTTGTTAAGGCAGCGTGACACAGGCTTATAAAAATATTGCTGCTGCTCAGAACAGGACTGAAATGTTTTGCTGTACACATGTGCAACAGGTTACCTTGTAAAATAGACAAAACAAAGCCAAAAACACTGAGAAAAATAAAAGCAGCAGTTCCAAAGCAGCATATCACATCCTCAGATGCTGTTTCTGCAGCGTTTCAGAGCACTCTGGGCCTGTGACACCTGTGCAGTTTGGAGGTTAAAGACAATGGTGCTAATGATCAGTGAGCATCAGAGGCCTTACCATCACACCCCAAATACTCCAGAAACATAACCCACATGCTAGCTTACAAGCCACAGGTTCAAGGCTTTCAAAATTGAGTTTAAAAAAAAAGAAAGTAAAAAGTATTGCTTTTCCAGGAGTGACTTTTATCTACACCAAGATATTTTTGAGATCCATACTCATTCATATTTTGACAAATATGACAGAATCATATCCACTAAGTCACGTATATGCATCATTTGCATTATCATCACTGTCATATTGCTATTAGTGACACCTCTTTGGAACATTTGGTAGGTTTGGCGCAGATTCCAGGGTGGTGGCATATCAGGTATCAACATATAACATGATCATGGTTTTGGTATCACACATTTCTAAAGGAGCTTTGCAAGGCTGTAAATACATTTTTAGGGAGGAAAATGCCAGAAATGCGAAAGTTTGCCCTGTAATGAGCTTGTTTAGAGAGTGGTAACTGGGAGAAACTAGGATTTTACCTGCAGGAGGCCAAGCTGGGTATTTGCAGCAGAGGAGATACTTGTAAGACGTTCCATTTTTCAACCAAGCAGAGAGCAGAGGGAAAGTAGCTCTTGACATTGATAAGGTCAGCCAGAATCTTGATGGATACCATTAAAGTTGACTCAACAGAAGGTGCTAGAAAAACACAAAGTTTGCCATTAAGTGACATTTTTCTGTAGCTATTTTCAAGCAGAAAATGACAGCTGTTCCACTAGCACAACAGTAAGTCAGCCCTATGCATTCTGCAAGGCCAGGATTTAACAAGCTCATCTAAAGTTCCTTTTCAAATCAGTTTAGCCACCAGCTCAACCCTGAACTTCATCTCAGTGTCACTACTACTGGAAACTAATTGTGGCTTTCCACCTGGAACTATTTATTTTTGCAGTGCTTTCCTTATAAGGGAAATATATTTTCCCTCTCTGTCTCATTAAGGAGACCAGCTGTGCCCCAGGCTGCTTCTGCTTTGGAAGCTCCAGCAACTCTGACTGGTTCTTTCCTAATGTAAATGGCAGCTTGAAATCACCATGACAAATCCTCAAAAAGTACCTGCCAGTTTTCTTGGACACTTGGACATCTTGCATTTCTCACGCACCTCAGAGCTCTGCCTAAGACCCTAAGGCTAGGGAAGCCTTACAGCAGCAGCAGCCACCCAGCAGCCAGCTCAGGGCATGGCTCTCTGCCCCACTATTCCTATGTTTGCACAGTACATTAACATGCAAAGCCCCTAAAGACTTTTCATTTCAGGTGCATAACTGAACAACCAAAGAGAATCCTACAACATCCCTGTGGGAAAAACAACATGTAGAACAAATGATCAAAGAACTTCAGTGATCTGTCAGCAGAATTGAAGGCAGGTGAAGGGCAGAGGGAGGGACACTGCAAGAGAGAAGAGAACCAGCTGTGGCTATCAGGTATCCATTCTCACTGCCCATCTTCACTTCAGCAGCAAAAAATAGTGCAACTGCTGAGCAATCAAAGAGCTTTGGGGTCAGGATGAATAGACAGACCAACATGGGTGACAGTGCAGTGGATGTCCACTACAGACCACCTGATTCAGACAACTGGAAAAATCTTCACATCTGCAGGCCCTGCTCCTCGTGGTGGGCTTTAACCACCCTGCTGTCTACTGGAGGGACACCACAGAAGGGCACGCGCAATTGTATTGCAACCAAGGAAGAGCTGGTCAGAGAGGTGAAAGTCAATGCTACCCTGGTTGCAGCGACCACAAAAGGTGGAACTCAGGATCTTGCAAGGAGGTTCATAATTCCGGACTTTACGAAAGCAGATTTCATCCTATTCAGGTAATGCATATAAATACCTGATGGGAGTGTATAAAGAAATGAGCCAGATTCTTCTCCATGATGCCCAGCAATAGGACGGGGACAATAGGCACCACAGGAAATTCTGTTTGAACATAAGAAAATGAGCTTTTACGGCATGGATAGTTGAAACTGGAACAGACTGCCAGGCTGTCCCTGACTTTACGTGGTCCTGAGCAAGCCACCCTAGCTGACCCTGCTTAAGCAGCATAGTTGGACCAGAGGGCCTCCAGAGGAGCCTTCCAACCTAGCTATTCTGCGACTTGCTGCCCATGATCCTTCACCTCTGTGCCAGTTGATCTCTTTGGTGAAGAAATCCCCAGTGGTTTTGTTAGACCTCAGGTTCTTACTCAGCTCTCAAGCATCAAGCAGCAGAGTTGTTACAAGCACAGTGACTTGGAGGCCTACAGATCTGTTACTCTTGTGACTGTGGCCAATGCCCAGGAGCTATGTTGGCAGACAGAGAATTTGCCTTTGAGGAGAAAAAGGTCAGAAAGCAAAAGTACAAACAGAGAAACAGATGCGGTCTTTCTTCCCCAGCAGACTGGCATTTTGATCAACTGCACCCTTAGTAACTGAAGAGGAAGGCACAGATCCTTGCGAGCAACTCCCTCTACACCACAAAAGCTGAAGCTGGGGAAAAGCAGGGAAATAGTGTTTTATTTGCATTGCAGTTAGTCCATCCACATTCATTAGAATTTCACTGGCTCTCTTCATTTAAGCAGATGTCCACAGAGTGACTGTTCTTCTGTTTTTCTTGCTGAAAACCATCTCCTGCTCTGTACTTCCCACACACTTTTGAGGTAGGAACTTCTGTGTAAATCACTTCGAGCTAATGGATAGTGAGAGGGTAAAGAAGAAAGTGATGAAAGTACAAAAAAAAAAAAAAAAAAAAAAAAAAAAAAAAGAAAGATTTAAAATAACATGCAAGACCAGGGAAATCTCTGATATAAGGTGGAACAATCATTAGAATAAGCAAAAAAAACAGCACGTTTGTGTTGGTCAAGTTAAAGATCAAAGCAATAGGATTTGTGTGCTATGAGTTTTCTTGGAGTATACAGATACCATCAAGCAGTAATTCTTACATTGTCCACAAAAATTTTAGCATCAGAGTTGTTTACATAACACTTAAGCAATAAAAGGAATTAAAAACTCATCTATAAACAAAATATATAAAAGTTGAGTAGTTAGAAGAAGCCTACACTCTGGAAAGAGTTAAAACCTGAGAGTATAACTCAGCTAGACTAACAGCAATTGCTTGAGATTGCAGACAAGCAGCAGAAAGGTGAGAATGTACTAGACATGCTTATCATGGTAGATGCCTGTGAGCTTTTTAAAACTCCAGCTGAGAAGCCAGAGGATTCGGTATATTGAGTTTTCAAAATAAGGCAAAGCAACAACACAAGCCACTGCAAGGCTGACTTGTAGCAGCTTGTTTTAGCCAAGGATAATCCAGGCAGCCACTGTTCTTCCATTTGTTTTACTGAATCCATTCCCTTCCCCTACACAAACGAGCCCAAAACACTCAAGGGGCTGCTTAAAAGAGGAAGGGGAGATCATAACTATCCAGCACTGGAGTAGAGCTTTTTTTCTTGATGGGTTGTTAGGCTCCTTTAGAGGCAATAAAGCTGCAACACAAACAATTAGTGGGAAAAGACGGATGCTAAATGTTTAGGCAAGAAGTAATGAATTGCTCAACATTATACTGTCAGCTTGCCTAAAAACAGCAGCAGAGGACCTTCTCCAAACACTCCAAGTCAGAAAACAACCATACCAGATGCAGAAGTAAACACAAAGGATCTGGCAGACACATAAATTACTCTGGTAAACCAGGAATATTTCCATCCCAGCCAATGGTGCTGGACTGCTGGGAGATGGGATGCGGGCAGAGCTGCATCCGATGGCCAACTAAAGCAGAGAGGAGTCTCTATATGAAGACAGAACAATATTTAGAAGGTTAGCATCTGCTTTCTATACACGAATTCCAGTCTGTCTCACAGTGCTTGCAAAGGGCACATAAGTTCTTCTCCATTCCTTCTACTCGTATCTCCCCAAGGCACATCCCAAACGCAGGATAACTATATTCTGCTGAACCCTTCAGCTGTGAAGGATGACTCCCATAGAATTTCTCTAATGCTTCTTGGGGGTGTCTTTATGAGTAGAGTTGCCATTTCTCACCAGGCTGCTTTAGCTTTCTTTCAAAATCTCTGTCAAATGCTAATGAGAACAAATTCCCCATTCTTCTCCTCCTGCTCCCAAAAAGCTACGGTTTTAACAGCTCCCATCTAGCATAGAACTTGGAGTGGAAAGGGGCCCGAAGGAGAGAATCAACTTTTTCTCTGACACAGAAAATGACCCTTTGCTAGGGCTATAATTCACAGACATGACACTCCGAGCTTATGGCACAAGCTTTTCTCCAGCTCTTCCCACACACCTATCCCCACCCCCTGCACTTGCTAATAGAAAACCTTCTAAATGTTACCTAGTAGCAAAAATCAAGCAGTTACATTTTGCAAATGCAGTTCCTTAGCTTGCTCTTTCATTTCCTCCTATTCAACATTATCACATTATGCTCCCTCTTCTTATGTGCTTTTCCTCTCCACAAAGCTCTTTAAACAGCTGCAAAGGGGGAGGGACCACTATGCTCATGAAACTCCACTTTGCCGAATGCTCCTGCCAGGTCCTACTGTCTGTCTCTTTCCAGGGATTCAATACCTCCAAGGTTCAGGTTTGCTTTTACATCTCTTCCTTGTGCAACCCTGGCAGCAGAGTATCTTGCCAGCTGTCTTTAGCAAGGAACAGTAATTACTTCTTGTCACTGCCATGAGGAATACCTGCACCCTCCTACTCTTTGCAGTGGTCTCCTTTTATGCGAACGGTAAGTGAGCTTTCCTTTCACATACAGTTTGCAAAACAGTGGCAGCTTTCGGGGCGAGGGGAGAGGAGTGTGGTATCAGCTCTAACATTTGTAACTGTCATCGCAGGAGGCTGCAGACTTTAGGATGCATGAAAAGGATTATTTTTGTTGTTTCTGGCTTGTTTGGTATCACCAAATCCACCGTGATATATAGGGACAGGCAGTAAGTTGGACATAAAATGATGAACAGTAGGACATGACAGTGACAATCACTAAAGGAAGCTCCTTTAGATGCTCCCAGCGTTGCCTGTGATGGAAAGAGCAGGGACTGTGGCGAGAGTGAAAAAATCAAAGATGGACAACGGGGCATGAACCACAAATGAGGAGGCTCTCACCCCTCCACAATTACTGACTAAAGTTCTAGGAACTGTGTATTTTGCAAAGTTCTTGCTTCCTAATTGTCTAATTAGTAATATGTAACAATATTGAAATTAAATTGTAATATGTAAATATATACTAAAAAAAGAAAAACATATAGCACGGACATTTTCTTTAGCTTACCACGATTTTTTGCATATGTTTTAGCCAACATGCACAGCCTGACAGCAGCATTAAAAAGGGCATTTACCAAGGGAGGCTCTTCCCAGGGAGAGACTCCACTGAAGTATACAGAGTGGAAGTGGCAGAAAGTGAACTGAGGCAGAATCACAGCTTTCCTGTATTTATTTATTCATCCCACTCTTGTTTTGCTTCTTCAATTACTGAAAAGCAACCTTGGAAAACATCTGCTTTATAACAACCAAAGAGTCAGGGCCTACTTTTGATTTTTAGATTACACATTTGGAAACCCATTGGTAATTTCTTTTTATTTGCACTAATCGTAGCGTGGAAAATAAAACTATATTTAAAATATAGGAAATTCGGTACTACTTTCACCAGAACAAGCATTCCACACCAGTGTGCGTTGTTCTAGGAGGATATATAAATCATTTTACTCAAGAGTATGCTGAGACTTAACTTCCCCAAGTAATTTCAGAGAAGATGAGAGAACCATCTTAGTGCTGCACCCTGTTTACTTTATTCTAATTACTCACGGGAACCTGGTATGGCATCATTGTCCACGTAAGTCATTTAAGAGGGAGGAAAGAACAGAAATGACAACACATGGCATAATATATTATTTCTAAACGTGACTCAATATATATTAAAACAAATGAAGTCAGGGAAACGGGAGGAAGATGCCTTATATTAACTTTTGCAATTTAGACAGCGCACTTGCCTGTGTTTGTCAATATTTCTCCGTATTCTGTTCTGTGGAAATCACTCCAACGTATCTGTCATCACAGTCTGAAAACAATCAGCATAACACAGAATGAGTACTTGCATCATTTTGTATTTTTAAATTATATCATGTAAAAGGGAATTTTTACACGGGTGACTGAATCACGTCTGTGTTTTTGCTTTTTCTAGCGTGAAATAGGAAGGATCCTGAAGCATTCTTTTTTTTAAATGGTTATACCCCAGCAGAGAAAAACTTACTGCAGAAACACACACTGCAAGGATGCAATTTGCTCTCCTTGTTACAGAGCAGATGTGAAGGGTGTCCAGAGAAGCACAGACAATTCACCTAGCTCAAGATCAACCTCTCTGTGTTTTTCCTATTACTGATTTCCTTATGCAAAAATACTCCACCCTCAATTTGGAATTGCTTCATCAATCTTGTTCAAATCACTTCTAAAAGCACTTGTCTGCCGTCTGGAACATTTCTGGTGATTGCTGCTATTTGAAAAAAAAAAAACAGTTTTGCCAGGGAAAGAAGCACGTTTCCATTTATTCCAACTCCTGGGGGAAAAGAGGAGTTTTCAAATGCACTGTCACTACCATTTTGAGGTGCATATAAAAACAAATTTGAATGCCTGGTAATTTTGTTTTCATTAGGTGCCATCTGGTTAATATGTGCATTGGAAATGGGAAGTGGATTCTGAGAATGACGCCCTGGGTTCGCCACATTATCCATGGGCAGCTCGGGCCAGCAGCTGGCCGGATGCGGGGCTGCTGCCATCTCGTGGTGCTGGAAACGGCGCCTGAGTGAGGCCAGAGCACCCTCGGATCCTGACTTCAGATGATTCAAAGTTATTTAAAGTATGGGCTGGCATGGTAATCTTATAACGAATAATAATTCCAGGAACCCCTTTCTTAATAACAGCATGGCATTTCTTAAAGGGATGCATTATTTGAAAAATCATTTAATAATCAAGAATTTACAAATTCAACAAGAATTCACTCTGCCAGCAGCACTCTAACATCACCATGTGAATCAAGGCAAATGACAATTTATTCCTATTTGGCTCCAAATTACCCCTGCACATGCAACAGATGGAATGCCTGTTCAAATGAGATCAATAAAATAACTAAAACAGAGAACCCATCCTTAGCAGCCACGGGGCATTTTGTCCATCCTTACAAACACACAATTCAGTTCTCGTGTGCAGTCCCCATTTTATTCATGGCACCAAATTTATCTTAGTTGCAATACCCAAGACAAAACAAAGCCTGGAGCTTAACAAGGATCAGCGTAGCTCTAGCTTGATAAGCTTTTGATTAGGCAGGCTTAGGCTGAGAACGAATGTCCTATTAAACTATCACATGGTGCTGAGGCTTTTACAACTCCTGGGAGGTGCAAGGCAAGTGTGAATCAAACCCAATCCAACCAATGCAGGCAGATTTGTCCATATTTGTTTTTCCAGAAGGCTTGCGATGTACTTCCAAAGTTGGCTCCGAGCTACAGCGATAGTTACCTGTGGCAGACTTGGGCCACTCATGCTGTACTGCATACCAGCTTTCAAAGAAATAAAGCAAGTCTGGTGCTTATCTCAACCTGTCCCCAGAGCTTGAGTAAAATCTGTTCTTCAGTGTGAAAAATCTCTTAGATCATTTTTCTTTTATGCCTCCCTTACTGCCTCAGAAACAAGAAGGTCTTATAATTTTTCAGATGAGTGGAATTCAGAAGTACTAAGCCTCAAGAGAGGCTTGTTCCCTCTAGTAACTCAATGCCCAGCTCAGGTGGGAACTGGCCACCTTACCGAAACACACACAGGCTTCGGCTGCCTACATGATCCTGGTCTGCCGCTGTCTGCCTTTCTCTGCATCTCACGCTGCAACATAAGAAACACATCAAACTGCCACACACAAATTTAAAATACTGCTGGGGCCAAAGGGCAACTACTTTTTATTGCGTGCAACTGCTTTAGGGAGCAGTGGAACAAATTCCCTGCAGGGACCCTCCTCTCCTCTCTTCCACAGTTTCCAGGGTGGAATTAGGTGCCCTTTCGACACCTAACTAAATATATGTCCTGGGAGGAACATATTCGAAGAATGTTTTTTCTAACAACTTGACCAGAAATCTGTTGTCATTGACCCCTGTGCCCATCACTGTCAGCTATGTCACACAACACAGAATTATGCTGCATACTGCAGAGTGTCTCCTGCAATGGGTCAGTGCTGCTGGCAGGATGAAACCAGGACTTTAGCTAAACATTACTGAGCACTGGTGGACAGATTCTGCTTCTATCCCTAAATTTATTAAGACAGTCAACTGAGAATAATTTACTGCTTTATATTCTGTAACATGGTCAATACTATTTGCAAATTCCAGTCAAATGGCTTTAAAAAGCACAAGCAGATGCAGCCACCTCTGGAGCTGTGCCACAAGCCATTCTGCTCCAAGGAGAATGCTCAGGGTCATCCGACCACCCGAGACCTGCAGATACTCTACCCTGCAGTCACTGAAATCCAGCTTTGGCCTAAGATTCCTAATATCTGAGCGAGTCCATAATTCAAGCTTGGCTTCCCATATCAGAAGGCCACCTTCTACATGAGTGCCCCAGGTTTTCCAACAGCATGATTCTGAAGCAGAAATACCACTGGCTATCAAAGAGCTCCCAATCATTACAAAAGCCTGCAGCTTGTACCCTGTCTTTTCTCTACACAGATCAGAGCCTCCCTTCGTCTCCTATAGCAATAAGGAGGAAAGTCACAGCCAGGCTACTTGACTTTGAATCTTTGAAATTTTCTCCTTTTGTTATTAAAAGGATGGTTTTTCCCAGCTTCTATTTCTGAACATACTGCCAAAAGTATCTATCAACTTGAGTTTTACATTTGACTGTGGAAAAAAAAGAAAACAAATGCCTCTGATTTATCTGCCTGATTTATGCTCTGTGAGAGACAGTCAGCTTCAGTAGAAGAGGTATCGGTGCTAGGGTCTTACCTTTTTGTTCACACAAACCTACAGACTTTAGAAAACCCAAAGCCCTAATTATTTCAAGAAGATGCCCCGATGCACAGGAATCCTGTGCTCCCCATGTCGTGTCACTTGGTCTCCCTTCTGCAGTCATGTTATGTGATGTTTTACAGGAAGCACCGCAGCAGACGCTGAAGAAAAGCTAATGAACCACCTACTGAGTCCTGACAGGTACAATAAGTTAATTCGTCCAGCTGTCAACTCGTCCCAGTTGGTATCTATAGAACTGCAGGTTTCCCTGGCACAGCTCATCAGTGTGGTAAGCTCAAATTAGGCTGTTCCTTTGAATTCATTACTACCTGCACAGAAGTCTAACTGAAAGTCACACTGGTATTACTATGCCCCTATTATTTTCCACCTTACATAAAAACATTTAGTAGGCAGGGCCCATGCATGTGATTTTTTTGGTTTTACAACAGGGAGATGTATTTATGTCCAAGCAATAAAGGAGAGGGGCAGATCTTCACCCAATAAAATTGCATTGATTAAAAAAACCCTCCTTCTACATCCCTTATGCGGTAAATAGAAGAAAAGCCAGTTCTGGCTGGCACAGCTCAACATGGTTACATCAATCCCCATGTGAGTAGCTCCTCATTCTCAATAACATTGACTTCAGTGAGTCCAAAAGACCTTTTCACTCATGAAGAGTGAGAGACCTTTTCACTCAACGTGTGCTATACAGCTCCTCCAAGGCAAAAACATGCACCTTGATGTCAAGGGAGATTTTAGCATTAATTGCAGTGTGAACAGGATCCACAACAGAAGCAGGAAGAATTTCCTGAATTGTGACACTTGTAACTCTGCTGCTCACTCCCCAGGGGCAGGAGGGCTATAGAGGGCAGCCTCCCTGCCAGTATTTTCCTATGGATCAGTGAGTAATGTTTAAGAGGTGTATGTAATTTTTATTCTGAAACTCAACAGGAAAAGTGAAAGACACTAATGGAAGCTAAGGGAAGCTGTACAAGCCAATGTGCTTTTGCACACACGTCGTGCTGAGGTAGGAAGCAGGGACTGTGCTGTACACAGGACAACTCTAGGCCAAGCGCTCCCTGTCTCCTGGAGGAGGGAACCTGCGGAGAGGCTCCTGGCCGTGCGCACTGCAGGCACCAACATGTGTCCTCCCCGAGAGCCCGCGCTGGGCAGAGGTTGGTCGTATTGGCCCAACTGATCAGCGGCCTCATCAAAGGGCCCAGTCCCTATCCTGCTAAATCCACACTTTTTGGAGAAAAAAACAGCATCTTATAGACACTATCAACCATCTTCAACATCAGAGAATTAACTTTTTTCCCCTGTAGAAATCCTCCTGACTCTCTGATCTATTTCAGCCCTTAGTGAAACCCCAGCCATATAAAGCCAACAGAGAAATATTTGTCTTGAAATACATTAAACAGAATTATTTTGTGCAGCTGGAAACATCTCAGAGAGCCAAATGAAAACATTTACAACTGCAAGAAAAGCAAACATCTTAGAGGACAACTTTTCTTTTTCTCCTGCAGAATGAACGGGAGCAGATCATGACTACAAACGTATGGCTGAACCAGGTGAGCAAGCCCATGAGGCCCCTGCCACGCGCAATCACCACTGCTCTCCCTGCACCGCAGCGCGTGCGCTGGTCAGGATATTCCCATCACCACGGGCCAATTTCTCTCCTAGGAGTGGATTGATTACCGCTTGGCCTGGAAGCCCTCTGACTACGAAGGGATAAATAAGCTGAGGATACCTGCAAAACACATCTGGCTGCCAGACATTGTACTTTACAATAAGTAAGTAAAACTTCTGTAGTTCAGTCAGTGAGCAAAAACTAACCACGTAACAGGAAACAAGCAGTCCCACAACAGCCCCAGTCAGGTGGGTGTGGTATCTTCCGAAATTGAACTTTGAAAATTTTTCCCACTATATCTGAGTGAGAGGAACTGGCCACAAAGATAATTTGACTAAAATCAGGGCTCTAGTTAGAGAGAGTCAAGTCTCTTGTTAGAGAACCTGCTAGTAAGTTCACAGGCACCAGAGCTCCACAAGTTAATGCTCATTTTCAAAGCCAGATTACAGCCTGTTTTCATAAAGCATTGAAAATCAATTACATGAATGCAAAATAAATCTGTCAGCATAAAATCTTGGTGCTTCAGAGTACAGAGAGACAGAAAGGCTGGGAGCTACAGTGTAGCTCAGTGCTTCTTTCAGACAAACAGCTTGGGGCCAAGAGTTTGTAGCTTGCTGTCAACTCTTTGGCAAAGTCTGAAAAGAGATGACCCCAAGTCTTGGGGAAAACATAAAAAAAAAAAAAAATCAAATATTAAACTATACTACTCTCATGACATTTAAAAAAACCCAGTGAATTCTTAAAAACATGATTATTTAGGAACACGTACAGATGGGAAACCTAGGAAGTTTATATATAGCTGGGTTAAGTCTTTGGAATCCTTCCACTAGAAATCAGATTTAGGAAATACTTAAATACCAAAAACTATTGTATTAGTCACAAAATAATTCAGCCAGTGGATTAGGATGTACTCTGCCTTGACAAATCCTGTTTTGCTAAATTTTGCCCCTCCCTGGCTTCCTTCTTGCTTACTGCCCAAATGGTATCACTTAGTGGATTACAAGAAGGGGAAGGAACAGTTTAAAAAGACTTCTTGAAAACAGACCGAGAAGCTTTTAGCCTTGCTATAATTGATTTTTACATTAGTACAAAGCTGCTGCAAGTTAAAATTTTAGCTGAAGGTCATTTCATGGAAACACCCGCCCTGTGCCTTTCTCCTGCTGACACAGTTCCCCAGGCAGAGTTCAAGGCCACACTAGGTTCAGTCCTATGCACAACCATGGACAGCACACGCAGAAGGCACCAAGATGGCCAACCAACCTGGCCCTGTGGCACATCCTGCTTAAAAACACATTAAAAAATATATATAAAAACACCCAACCTTACACTGAAAAAGCTCTACTTTTCAAGGTGCCTTCTCAGCAAATATGCACTTCATTAGGCTTGTTATTAACTGCTAAGGAGCACATTTTCCAATGGCCTACAGGGGTGCTACTTAATCAGAGTCCACTGAACTTTATTTGCTTATACTTATAGTGAGCTTGGTCTGGTATTTCTGCACATAATGCACTGGATCTCTCTAATGGGCATTTCTTTACAGAAATATCTGTTCGTCAAAAAGAAAGCTGGTAGGATGTAAGAGTCCAGACTCACTTCTGTAGTCTAACATAGTGGCTAAGTGACTTACTATTAAAATGATGTTTGTCCAGAAACACCGGACAAGAATTGACTACAGATCAGTAACGATCTTCTCCCTGAATGCAATGACCCGGCTCAGCCTAGGAGACTCTCCTGGTGGAAGGTCAACATTCAGACCAGACACAAAGCCAAGACTGTTTGTGGGCACTAAGAACCCTGTGGCTTGTCTGTTCTGGTTCTGTAACAAGCAAACATTAACCAGAGTGATGCAATAAATTATAATTCATATAATTACATTTCCTCTGCCTACAATCCCCCTCCATTTCTAACACTGCTCATCCTTATTTCCTCCTGCAAGCCATTTAGGAGTGTTAACGCGTGCTGTTAGCAGTGGTCATGTTCCAGACCAATGGTACCTGCATCTCAGTACTAGAGGATCTCATTTCTCTTAGCCTCCAGAGAGAGTTAGTTATTTTAAGTATTTATATAATACTTTGAGTTCTTTGCATCAAACCTACATGTATGCTTATTATTTAAATCATTCTATAAATTATTATATTTTATATTTTTATAAATATATTTATATATATATATTATATAATTTATATTTCATATATGTATACTGGATAAAATGTTAATTCTCTGACTGGGAGAAATGCATACACCACTCTCCCTATTAGGTTATATCTGCCAAAATAAGAGACTTCAAAACTGTAATCTTACTAAAATTTAATTCTAGCAACAGCTGAGGCCCAGAGGACCAAGAATACCAGATCCCTTCCATGTTGAATCATGCTTTGCCCCTTTACATTTGTTCGTCTCTTCTCCTTTTTCTCGTTTCTCTAGCGCGGACGGCACGTACGAAGTTTCCCTCTACACAAATGCGATCGTACAGAACAACGGGAGCATTCGCTGGTTGCCTCCAGCCATCTACAAGAGCGCCTGCAAGATTGAGGTTAAGCATTTTCCATTTGATCAGCAAAACTGCACGCTAAAGTTTCGGTCTTGGACATACGATCACACAGAAATTGATATGGTGCTTAAAACTTCCATGGCAAGCATGGACGACTTCACACCGAGCGGAGAATGGGACATTGTGGCTCTCCCAGGAAGGAGGACTGTGAACCCCCTGGACCCCAATTATGTCGATGTGACATACGACTTCATTATTAAAAGGAAACCTCTTTTTTACACCATCAATCTTATCATTCCCTGCGTGCTAATTACATCCTTAGCCATCCTGGTGTTCTACTTGCCTTCAGACTGTGGTGAAAAGATGACCTTATGCATATCTGTGCTGCTTGCCTTGACCGTGTTCTTGCTGCTGATCTCCAAAATTGTCCCTCCAACATCTCTAGATGTTCCCCTGATCGGGAAGTACCTCATGTTCACAATGGTACTAGTGACATTTTCGATAGTTACCAGTGTCTGCGTCCTCAACGTCCACCACAGATCCCCAAGCACTCACACTATGCCCCCCTGGGTAAAGCTCGTGTTCCTCGAGAGACTCCCAGCCTACCTGTTCATGAAGCGCCCGGAAATCGCTTCCCCGCAGCAAAGGCTGGGCCACCGCAAGAAGGCGAGATCGGAGAATTTCTGCGTGGACCCGGCTGAGCTGTACAAGAACTCCACCTACTTCATGAATACAGCCCCCACCAAAAAATACGATATGAAAATCACAGAGACTCTTGACAATGTCAGTAGCCATCAAGATTTTAGGTTAAGATCAACCACAAAATTCTCTCCTGAAGTCCAAGAAGCAATTGATGGAGTCAGTTTTATAGCAGAACACATGAAAAGTGATGACAATGATCAAAGCGTAAGTAAAAGTAGAAATCATGCTAGTCTTCCCAAAGCCCATCCCCTGTCTTTCCCTATGCTCTTCTTGAGAACCCAGATTTGAGCTCCCTAGCCATCTTAATGCTTTTAGAGAGATTTCAGGCATAATTTGTAAGAGGACATTGTTTTTGTCATTAAAAGAACGTAGTGAACGAGAGTTCAGTAATACCAATGCTGCCCTGAAAAGCAACATGACCTACAAGAGAGAGACTGTCAGTTGCCCAGCAAGCAGAGAAACCCCCTTGAAAAAGCCCCGTCGCTGTATTTAAGTAGTGCTTGACAGGGAAAGAAATTAATATTCAGTTCCAAGTCAGGCAATATGTTATTAAGAATATTTCCCCCCCACACCCCACTGTCTTCAATGAGACTGTAACACATGCCGTGCCCAGGCCACGTTACCAAGAAATGATGTCCATGAAGCTCAAGCACTCATTTATCTAATTAGGCATAGAAGGAGGATTTAGTGAAATCGGTAAGAAGTCCTCTGCAAACACTCTTTCTGGGCTAAGATCCCTGTTTTTAATTGAGGAACAGATGCCGCTTATCATAATTTCCCACAGCAAACAGTGGGCAGCATCAAACTCCTAATGCAAGTAGACCTGAGACTTCTTCCATGTGAGCTACATCAGACACTATTGGACATGAAAAGTCCTGGAACCATTTGAGCAGTGCTGTTGCTGTTCTGTTCACATGCCCTAGTTCTGTGCTACTAGCTGCACACTAACACTGATATAAACACCTGGTGGACAATGCTTGGAAAAATTCAGAAAATTCAGAGTTTTGTTTAGGTAAGCATTGGTGTTCCTGAAAAAACATCGTGACATCTACATACATCCTCTCTGTGACCCTGGTGAGGCCCAGATCCCAGCCAGATTTGAGGGTCTCTACTCCTGCTGAGCTCTCCCTCCTCAGCCAAGCAGACCAAGTAACTCGAAGTCTGCCTTCAGATTCGGCAGGTTCCCTTGAGGAACATACTACCGAGTCATTCTTATTTTCCATTAACTGAAATTATTGCCAGTATAAATAAAGAAGATCAGCTATTAGCATTAGACACGAGCTTGCACATATCAAAACTGACCGAACAGAAGCAGATTCGTAGTGGAGAAAAGAAGTTTTTCAATAGCACTTGAAACTCTTGCAAGAATGTTGCAAATTAAAGAATCTATGAAGCATCCATTTGAGATTAAGAGCAAATTTCAAGGGAATTTTATACATTAAGCATAAATCGGATTCTTTTTACACAAGGCCCTCTGATGCTACATATTACTTGTTTTCCAGACACATTATTTTAATCTCTGCTTTTCCTTCATTATCATGGTCTGATAACACTGTTCATGTACCTCCACTATAGTCTCATTACAGGAGGCCCCTGTAATTCTCATTACAGCAGTGGGAATTACAAGTGTGCAGTGAATAAAAGATATGCAATGGTCTGATATAAGATAAATGAGAAGCACTGGAAAGTCTCTGCAGTGAATATGTCCCATGCGTAACCAGAACCAGTGAGAGAGGAAAATATAACCATTCCTGAGAGGCAAATGAGCAGATTAAAATATTCCCCTTTTATAGTAATAGCCTAATCACTTTAACTTGCAAATGAAATCTATGACTTTAGCAGACAACATATGCAAGAGAAAAAGGGATATTAGTAAAAGCAAGAGTATTAATATGTATTAAAACTCTTGATTAAGAATGCTGATAAGGAAAGAACCCTGAAGCCAGCTTTGTTTAACAAGACTAAATATTGTCCATGGAGATCAATAGCATCTGCAAACTAAAATTCAGGTAAGAATTCATTTATTTCTATTATACTGTACGTCCTTCTAGACCAGAACAAGACCCTCAACCATGCTCAGTACCTGAGATATCAAAGAAACGTTTACATTATTTATCTTCACTGTGCGAAAAAAACGTGGAAAAAATCCTCCCTGAGCTCTCCAGTCCATCTGTTCCCTGATCCTTGAGATTTGCTTCCTTTTAATTTCATACAGAAAGACTCAGTGTCAGCAGAACTAAGGGGGATGAATAAAACAAATTGCTAATATCTTTAATTGGCTTTTTCTTCCAGGTCATTGAAGATTGGAAGTATGTTGCCATGGTAGTGGACAGGCTGTTTCTCTGGATATTCGTCTTTGTTTGTGTCCTGGGGACAGTCGGATTATTCCTGCAGCCACTTTTTCAAAACCACACGGCTACCATGAACCCTTAGTTGTCATTTAAAATTGACAATGCTCATGTAGATGCTGGGCCTCATTCTGCTCTTGGTTCCCCTCTGATAAACCAGGAGAGGTGTCAACGGAGTTGCTCTTGCATCAGATTTACAGTAGGGGAATGGAAAGCGGAATTTGACCTGCTAGATCATTGTGATAGGAAATATCCATAAAACAGGTATTTTTTTCCAATGACTTCATTATTTCTGGTGATATGTTGGCCCTTTTTTCAATTATTTGAAGCCCAAATATTGCAGTGGAAAGCTTTTATGGTAAAAATGTCCCAGCTTGGCTCAGGATTATTATTAGGATTATTAAAATGATATTTTATATACATTGCCTCAGGAAGGACATTTTCTCTCCTCAGAATGCTGCAGTTTCCACACTGCAGATCTCATTTACAAAGAAGCTATTGCCAAGACATTTATTTCCTTTGAATGCCTCAAAACTACTTATATCTGTTTTTTTAAAAAAAGCGTTACAGGTGGAATCATTACTGTTTAGCTGCTTTGAATGTGATATTTAAGATGGAACCAAAAATCAGAGCCACACTTTTGAAGTGCCACTATCGGATTTCTCATCTTGCTATCTCTGCTAGCAGATCGATCAACAGAGACCGAATTAAAATGTGATTAACAAACATTTATATACGCTGTTCAGTGATGAAATATAAATAAAATGTGAAAGTCTCCTACGTAAGGATTTAGTACTGAAATGTTCCTGCAACTTTTACCACTCTTATAAGCGGGGTTCATATATGCTTTCACAAATCTAAGACTAACTGTATAGGAAAGCATCTAGAGAAGATAAGTGTAAAAAGCAACAGCTGAAAAAACAGGGATAAGACACCTGAGAACAAAGAGACCTTCATGTATTGCATTTGAACTGCTAATTGGATGAAACATCTCTTGCAAAGGACTGGTCAGAGCCCAAGACTTCTGCTGAGGAACAAACCCATCAGCCTGGTCCCATGTAGCTTTCTGCTTGCAAAAGGAAAATTGGGTGAAATTCAGGCTAAAACAACATCAGCTCTTTGTTGGAGTGCTGTCAAGACCCAGCAATTCTACCATTAAGAGGCAACTTGCCTGAGGAGGGGGCGCCCACCATCCCATGGGAGGATTAGCAGACATCCAAGCTCAGGGTCTCCAACAAGCCACAGCTGAAGTTGCCCCGGGCTTCACCTGCCTGGTGAATCTAGCTGGGTCACCGTTCCCAGGCACCTACAGATACCACATAGGTTTAGACCTGCCAAAGCAGCTGCCCTGAAAGCTTTTCAGCTATCCCAGCTCCCTGCCTCAGGGCCAGCCTCCTGTGACAGCTACTGCCCTCCCCTCTCCCACTTTCTCCCTGTTCCTCTTCACGGCCTCAATGCAACTGGATGGAGATTTCCTGTATTCCTGTCTCGTGCTCGGTCTTATCTTTACGAGCAGCACCGCCTGATAATGCTGGGCTCCGTCCCTCCTGCCTTCAGCTGGATTATCCTCAGCACGATGAGGGTTTCAGATAGAACTTGGCAGATCAGCCAGCCGTGGAGCGCAGGCAAATGGAGGCCTCTGACTGCACCAGGCCAGGCAGGGCTTTTAAAGGCTCTTCCCTGGCCTCAGGGAGATCCCTGAAGAACTAGGGATGCTCAGCCAGGATATGGGGGCTCAAGTGCTTTCCATACATCTTACTCATTTTTTTAAATCATGAGTGAAGCAATACACTTTTCCCTAGTTATGCTCTCAGAAATCATCAACATATTTTTTTTAAAGCTTTCAGAAATAACTCCGCCCAGGGCAAACTGGCACCGAAAAGCTCACCCAAATTGTTAAGGTATGGCAAAATTCTGACCTCCTAAAAAGCACTTTCAAAATGGGAATTGCTATTTTTGCCTAATGCTCAACAGCTTCACCAGCTCTGCCTGTAGCATCCATAAAATTGTTCCTAGTTTAGCTTCTCAAAGAATAGTAGGGTTTTGCTTCGACTTTGTGGCAATATTTCAAAAACGGAAGTAGACCAAAAATGCCATCTTGCATAGCAACTCTTATGAGTATTGTAGGGTTCC
>VZSV01000137.1:1127429-1161798 GCA_013398735.1 Nothocercus julius
GGCGACTATGGAGGTGCCGAGTTCATCCGCGTGCCCTCGGGCCAGATCTGGAAGCCAGACATCGTTCTGTATAACAAGTAAGGCTCTCGCATGCTTGGTTCCTCACCAAGAGGGAAGGTGATGTTGGTGTTTCTTAAGCTCCATGGGAGGCAGCAGGAAGCTCCCTTAGGCCAAAATTTTTGTCTGCAGTTCAGAACTATTAATTCTAGGAATTTTTTAAAGCAATTAAACTCACACTTTGACACCTATGCAACAGCCACACAAAAGCTCAGGTATGATGTACTTTGGGTGTTTGTTCCCAAGGTGAAATGCCAAGGCATTACTAACTGGATTCCCTCCGTTACATATGGAAACCGCTCTCAAATTATTCTAAAGGAAAATATTTCTCTTTATATCATCTATGGTAAATTCATGCAACTGGTCAATTAAGCTTATCTATGCACATTTATGACAGCTACTGACTCAATCTTGTACATGCAATTCAGCTCCATGCTGACATGTAATTCCTTACTTTCAAAAACAGATTAAGGATTTTATAAATATGATCTCATTATATGAAGCTAAAAGGAACAATTTCCTTTTAATTTTTTTCCCCTTTTTCTGCTTTACAGTGCCGTTGGCGACTTCCAGGTTGATGACAAGACAAAGGCCCTACTGAAATACACAGGTGACGTGACCTGGATACCTCCGGCTATATTTAAAAGCTCATGTAAAATAGATGTAACCTACTTCCCTTTTGACTATCAGAACTGCACCATGAAGTTTGGTTCCTGGTCTTACGATAAAGCCAAAATTGACTTAGTTTTAATTGGCTCTACGATGAACCTCAAAGATTACTGGGAGAGTGGAGAATGGGCTATCATTAAAGCTCCAGGGTATAAACATGACATCAAATACAACTGTTGTGAAGAGATATATCCAGACATCACATACTCCCTCTACATTAGGCGTTTACCTTTATTTTACACTATCAACATGATTATTCCATGTCTGCTGATTTCTTTTCTGACTGTCTTAGTATTCTATTTGCCTTCAGACTGTGGTGAGAAGGTGACACTCTGCATATCAGTCCTTTTATCTTTAACAGTGTTCCTTCTTGTTATCACAGAAACCATACCTTCTACTTCTCTAGTAATTCCCCTTATTGGGGAATACCTCCTTTTCACCATGATATTTGTAACTTTATCTATTGTCATTACGGTGTTTGTACTTAACGTGCACTACAGAACACCCAAGACACACACCATGCCCGTGTGGGTCAGAACCATCTTCCTGAACTTACTTCCCAGGATCATGTTTATGACAAGACCTGCCAACGAGGAAGAGAATAATCAGAAGCCAAAACCATTTTACACCACTGAGTTTTCAAACTTAAACTGCTTCAACAGTTCGGAAACCAAATGCAAAGATAGCTTTGTGTGTCAAGACACAGCATGCAGCTGTTGTCAATATCAGCGGATGAAGTTCTCAGATTTCAGCGGCAATCTTACAAGAAGTTCAAGCTCTGAATCTGTAGATCCTCTGCTTTCATTTTCAGTTCTGTCACCAGAAATGAGAGATGCTATTGAAAGTGTTAAATACATTGCAGAAAATATGAAAATGCAGAATGAAGCAAAAGAGGTAAGAACATATTTTACCATTACTCAGACTGCACACGCCATTTACTGTTTCACATAGAACTATTTTATAAGAGCAGATTCCCCTAGAAAAACATGGACAGCATAGACTGTTGTTTTATGTAAGTAAATTACATAAACTGCATTACAAATTAACTAAGCCTAGTTAATTTGAGGGAGTAGCTCTGTTGCTTTACCCCTTTCTTCATTGAAGCAGCATACACAGTTAAACGTGTCACAGTAGCCCTGCTAGGGAAGCAGAGCTGAGTAGCGTCCTACAAGAGGATTTCCAAATTACAACTCAGTAGTAGAATCTGCCAACTCAGTGGCATTTAGAAAGTTACATCCTCCCTCCCACAGTTCCCCAGCAGTAAAAAGGACAAGAATTTGTGTCTTTCACAGAGCCCATGCCAACTCCCAGTTAGTACTAGTTAATACAGATTTTTTTTTTTAGTTTGCCTTTACTCATAGAACAAATTCTAAACTACAATGTTCAAAGTTTCAAAAACAAGCAAAATATACATTATTAATTTAACATTAGCATACCTGGGGAAAAATTAAGTCAAAATTAAAATCACAGAATAACTAAAGTTATCATCAACCATTTTTTTCTACTAACATGCAACATGTATAGTACTTCAGTGTCGCTCTTCCTAAAAGATCCCCTAAAAAACAAAAACAAAAAACCTTCTTGGATATTTGGTTCATTTACACATGGAAGGTAAGGAGAATAATTTTGTGTCATGGACAAGAATGTCGTTAAATTCCTGTACGGCTTAAAACATCAACATACCAAATTATCATGTATCAATTAACTTCTGTATTCTCATGTACTGCTCAAGGAGCAGTAGGAGAAGTCTGTTTCAATAGGATTTACATTCTGAGGTAGTCAGGTTTGTTGAGAGTATCTTTTAACTTCCAGAAGAGAGATTGTATCTTATGCGGTCCAATGTCTTGGTGAACAATTTACTTCAGGAGCTACTTTTGGCTTTGCAAATAGCATATTCAAATAAAGCTCCTTCAAGGTGAATTAATTTGTCTACCAAAACACTAGTATTGAAATTCTGCATATATAAAAGGTAATCAGTATATGGGAGAAAAAAAAAAAAAAAAAACTACATTCATACTTTGAAATAATCTTACTGCAAGTTATCGATCTAGTAAACATGCCTACTTTTATTTGATCCGTTTATTTTTCAGATTCAGGATGACTGGAAATACGTTGCTATGGTAATCGATCGCATTTTTCTATGGGTTTTCATCCTGGTATATGGGAGAGAAAAAAAAAAAAAAAACTACATTCATACTTTGAAATAATCTTACTGCAAGTTATCGATCTAGTAAACATGCCTACTTTTATTTGATCCGTTTATTTTTCAGATTCAGGATGACTGGAAATACGTTGCTATGGTAATCGATCGCATTTTTCTATGGGTTTTCATCCTGGTATGTATTCTAGGAACCGCAGGATTGTTTTTGCAACCTTTGATGGCTGGAGATGAAATGTGAAAAGACAAAAAAGAATCAAAATGTTACATTATAAAAGCAAACCAAACTTTTGCTAGCCCAACCTTTTTTTTTTTTTTTTTGCCTGTATCTGTTGTTTTTTTGTATGCATTTCATTAGAAGAATAAGGATCTTTCTTAGTCTAAGCTTTGCTTGGCCAAGAAGGCTTTATTAAAAATGTGAAAATTTGAATTATGACAGCCAATCTCAAGGTAATAATGCTTTAGGCTTGCCAGATATAATTGTAATAAAACGAAGAGATATGGACAATACATTAAAATGTATAAAAATGGTTTAAGAAAGGTTGAAAAAAGAAACTGTTACATGACTAATCTGAAGGCTGAGACAAGTTCAATACTTGGGCTACCAGATTTGTTTCCAGGAGTCTGGCACTGAGTCTTTTCCCACTGCAACACATTCATTTGGGAAAAGGATCATAATTAGTTCAATGAATGTCCCCACAATAATGAAGCAATTCAGGAAGTTCAACTGTTAGAATGGAGAACATTGCCACCTGGTGTATAAACAATGATCCAAATCATGGGCAGGATTATTTACAAAAGGAAAATGAATACATGAATAGTAGATGATGATGGTAAAGCAGCCAGAATATAAACTTTTGTACATTCTCATATTTTCACTATATAATCTATTTAAGCTTATAAGCTTATTTAAGCTTCATCCAGCTATTTAGACCAAATAATGTTTTAAACTGTATAGAAATAAAACATAGTAACATGCATTCAAGGTTTGAATATGGAAGCATGCTGCTACATGAAAGTGCTTTACTATGTGGGAAGGCAGACAGATACAAAGCATTCCTGTAAAGTAGGCTAAAAAATGCTGCTTAGGCATACCTTTTTTCTTTAAGTCTATGACTACAGCTAATTTGAGTGCATGAATAAACAGTGCAACAAAATACTATAATGAGGAAACACTTTGCAAATTTATGTACTGTTCTCTCTATGCCAAACTGGAAACATTTGGAAATAAAGTTATATCAAAATGATGTAACATTTATGAAAATAAAAAGAATCAAGCTGTTGAAAGTTGTGATTTTTTTTTATTTTGACTAAATGAGAAAAGTTATATAAGGTAGCACTAGGAATAGTTCAGTACATTCAGAAACCAGATAGGTAAATCCACACTTCTCAGCCTATTACAAAATATTTAGGTTTGGAAACACCCAAGGATAAGATGAAGACTAAGGATTCTCTTCTCAGCTGTTTTATCCATATATTCCACAATCAGCTTATAGAAATGAGTGAAGGAATTTCATACGTTTGCATAAAATTGTTAGGTACTAATATAAAGGTTGGGACTCCTTTGGCCAATATGCTGCTAGTCATATTATGATAGAATTGGGCAATCTACAGCAATCATTTAGAAAGGGGGAAACAGATGCAGGGGAGGAGTTAGAAATACATTGCTAATCTATACCTTTACCCTTTACTTACTTTACTTACTGTTTAGGTAATATGAAAATTTTCATAAGTAATTCAAAGCCAGTGAAAACAAAAAAACAACAACAACAAAAAAGCAGCTTTATATATATATTCCCTTTTCAAATGCAAAGTAATTTTTGCAGATTCCAGACAGAGGAAGTGACTGAAGCACTGGTGTGGGAAGGAATATGTTTGCAGCTGAAATAAATATTAATTATAAAACTGAATAAATACTCATAAAACATCATATTCATTATAAAATTGAAATATTCTTTTACAAAGAATAAATTTGAATTTTCTGGTCTATTAGAACATCTGTGCAACTTGGGCGTGTCATTTAAGGGTATTTGCTTCCCTTTCCATAACTGATATGCACATATCAATATGCACATATCCTCTAAACATTTTAAGGCTTACTAAATTAGGTGTTGACATTAGTATTATTGAATTAATAACATGTTAAGTGTAGCAGAAAAAAATGCAGAAAAATTCACTGAAAAGACAAAATGCAGTCACATCACTTTTTATTTATATACTGGGTATATGATAAAAGTTCAACTGATGCTTATGTTACAGTTTTTAACATTTTTCTGTAGAAAAAAGTACCTATACTTTATAACACATTCAAAAGGACTCATGCCAATAAAAATCCTCCTTTGCATACTCTAATAGCTGAAGGAAAAAACTCTATTGCATAAGTATATGCAAATATTTAATACTCTGTATAATACTTTACATACTAATTTAATAATTGGGCTACAGAGATCATCTATTTGTTTTTTAAATCCTTGTACTTCTCAGTAGGTGTCACTGTATATTTTTGGATATATCGTACATGCAAGCATTTGAGAAGGTCCTCTTGATTTGGAACAGATTGTGAATTAGTAGGTTAGCACTAAGCAAACTGACCTCCTTGTCTTAGAGTGCCATGCTTTAACAGAAGCATCATTTTCTGTTCTTAATTCATTCCATTAGAAACACAGCTACAAAGAACACAGAGCTACTATGGACCTTTCTAAAGCCATGTCACCTGGGCAATATATTTATGTATTTGTACTTCCTATATGCACAGGCACTATTATACTTGCCCATTTATGAATAACAGGAATAAATAACACAAGTGATCCAATTACTGAAACCAGAAGAAAAGTCCATAAGAACATTCGATCAAGCACCTGAGCGATGAATTTCCAGTCTTCAACAACCTAAAAAACAAAGAACATAAGAGTTGTTCAGTGTCTGTGAAAACACGCGAGAATATAGAATCGAAACCTTATATTTCTTATTCAGACACTTTACAGCACACATTCTTCAACCAGGGCCATTTAATAACCTCTTTTCATAAATCTTCTGTAATTACACTATGAGCTAGTACAGGAATGCACTTGCCTTTGCGAGGGCTGGTTAACTATAGCCCAAATACTAGACTTTAATGGGCAGTAACTAACCATGAAGAACACTGAACATCCTCAATTACACAAAGAAGAAATTAGTACATGTTTTACAGTGTACTGGAAGCCTTAGGATTCATAAAGTAAAATTTCCAGAGAGAAGCTAGACTCAAGAATTAAATAGACAATAACTCCAAAAACTGTGAAGCTACTGCTTCATGGAATTATACACCAAAGAGAATACTCATAGTTCTTCCAAAAAAAAAAAAAAAATCATTAAAAGAAAGAAAAACAACTCTGTAGCTTAGAGGAAAATATATATTTAACAGCATACTATATGTGCTTTATAGAAAATGCAATGCAGGAGTATAAGATGCTGTTTAAAGACTGCATCACATTTGGTTATTTAAAATCTCATTGAGATTGATCTCCTTGTGATGCTTAAGGCAGAGTGAAAGCTGGCAAAGCTGCATTTAATGAGCCAGTTTACTCCTTGGCTAGAATGGGAAAAGAGGCTACCAGCAACCAGAAATTTTTCCAGATGATGCTTTCTGCATAGAGATAAATTAGAAGATGCCAAGTCCTTCCCATAAGGAAGGGATAGTAGCATCATGAGAACAGACAACAAACTTCTATTTCCAAGCAGGCCTGAAAACAGCAGCTCATCTATGAGGCTCCAATAGTGCTTGTTTCCTTAAAAAACAAGAAAAAAATATATTCAAAATGCACTTACCTGAATGGTTAAGGAAAGGATAGTTCAACATATCCTGATGTTTGATCTCAGCATACATGAGTGATATATGGCTGAAGCCTACATATTTAAACTAATGCAATTTACAGGATTTAAAATTTGAACTTACCTCTTGAAGAGAGCAAAAGTTTCTAAGAACCTAAGGACTGTACAGATATCAGGCTGATACAATAAAATGTCTCAGTATTGGACCACACTTGCACTTATTTCCAGTAGGAATGATTACATGGCTTACAGCAAAGAACTGGAATTCTCACACTCATTTAATATGAGACTGCACACAGACAATCTAAACCATCATTTGGTTCTCCAATTTTTGGTTTTAGTGTAACAAGTGTAATATGATTAAGACACCCACCTCCCGAACCTCATTCTCCTTCATCACATGCCTTGTAATGTATCGGATAGAATCTAGAGCTGCTTCCAGTGTGTTCCTAGATGATTCTGACCCACTGATATTGACTGTTTCCTCCTTCTGAGCAAAATATCTATCAACATGACTTCTCATGCAAAGCAGCTTGGGGAGTCTGTGAAGAAATATTTTGCGGACCCAAGGTGCCATAGCATTGTGTGTAGATGAAGATCGATGATGAATATTGATAGCAAAGACGGTTATTACAATGGACAGTGTTACAAATATCATAGTAAACACCAAGTACTCTCCTATAAGCGGAATTACTTTAGAAGATGATGGAATAATCTCTTCAATAACGAGAAGAAAAACAGTCAAAGACACCAATACTGACGTGCAAAGGGAAATTTTTTCACCTTCATTTGAAGGAAGATAGAAGACGAGAACAGTTAAAAATGAGAGCCCTATACAGGGAATAATGAGAAACAAGGTGTAAAAAAGTGGCAAACGTCTAATTATAAAGGAATATGTAATAAATGGATACCAGCAGCATCCATCAGTTCTATTTCCTTTGCTTCCAGTTGCAGTCACTATTTCCCATTCACCGTTATCAAAGAAATCTCTTTTGTCAACATCATAATCTTCTAGAATTATATCAACCTGTGAGCCATCGTAAGTCCAGGAACCAAATTTCATGGAGCAGTTCTGAAGGTCAAAGGGGAAGAAGGTTACATCAATAGTACAGGAACTTTTGTAGTTTGCTGGTGGAGTCCAAGCAATGGTGCCATCATATTTTACCACAGTTTTTGTAGATGTTCCCTCAAAACGTCCATCTGCACTGAAAGAAAAGATATATGCATGCAATTACAATGTGTTATTTTATATATATACCTATACACACACACACATATATAAATATACATATTCATAGGAAAATAACTCTATTTTAGGTTTCATCAAGTATTTTATTACTGTTGTTTCAGCTGCTTATCCTCTCTTTCCCTTCACAGCCAAATTTTTGTATTTGTGTTCATATTCCACTTTATTTTTAACCTGAATCTCATATAGGTAGACAGCTTTGGAAGAGTGAAGCACATTTCAAGCTTCTGTGGTCCTAAAGACTTAAACAAGAGACAGAAAAAAGCATAGCAACAGAAACTTTAGGACAAATTTCTTGACAGTGAGGGTGACAGAGCCACTGGAATAGGCTGCCCAGGGAGGTTGTGGAGTCTCCTTCTCTGGAGATCTTCCAAACCCGCTTGGACGCAGTCCTGAGTCACATGCTGTAGGTGACCCTGTGTGTGCAGGGGGGTTGGACTAGATGATCTCTAGAGGTCCCTTCCAACCTTAAGCATTCTATGATTCTCTGTTTGACAGCATAACCACCCCTATTGCTTCTATTGGAAATACACAAGTCAGTTTTCAACTTGGGAAAATTACACTGAAGGAAAAAAACACATCACCAGAGAAAATACCTGTGTGCCACCTCCAAACTTATTTCTTTTAAAGACTATAAGAGATTTTTGCTCTACTCAACAAGTGTCCTTAAAATCACTGTACATACAGACAAATTGAACAGGCAGGTTCACTCAAAATGTATTTCTGTTGATATCTTCAGCAGAAGATCTCCCCTCAAAATTTCCCCTCAAAACTGAAAGCCAAGTATACTTTTTTTAAAATTCCTGATGAATGTCTTAGACCAGTATGGCTGAGTTGCTCTCTCCCATCACTCTGCATCATAAGTTTGCTCCCAACATTGTGCAACATACTGTCTAGGAAAACAGTTTACATGAAGTGAAAATATACTTTTCAAAGACTAGAAATTCCACATAGAAGCAAAGCAAAACATTCAAGCATTTCACAAAGCAACAAAAATGATCAATTTATATCTGGAGGCAAATTGTAAAGCCTTCCCACATCTTCTTAGCATTACTTAATGCATACACATAATCATTCAACGAGTCTCTTCTACAAGCAGGCTGGATAGTGAAGCTAGAGTAAATATATTTAACATGAAAAGATTAAAATCTTACTTGTCATACAAAACAATATCTGGAATCCATATAGAATCTGATGGGACACGAATGGATGTTATTCCAGCATAGTCTTCAGGATTCCACCTTAATTTTACATCTATCCATTCCTGTAGATAGATGGAGATGCAAAAATCATAACTGAAACGGATTTAAGCAGGAAAAGACTGGATGAAAATACATATAAATGCAATGGAAAAAGGATCAGATTGGCTTCTAAAATCTGAATACAACAGCGCATTTGCTGAATAGATGCCTACTTCCCTTAGTCAGCATTCACTTTTGTTGCAAGAGTCATTTGGCACTATTTCTATGAACTTAAAATATTAACGCAGAACTTAAAACATTAATTTTTTTTCCTCTAGTTTACGTTTACATAAATAAAAACTACTGCAAGTAGAAACAACCAAATTTTAAAAAGCTTATTCTGAATGAACACCAAGGAGTTTGGAAGATTACCTAAAGCAATCTAAACTTCATTTAGACCAACAACAAAAGACATGTTGCAGCTCTCATGACATATTCCTTCCTAGTTTCAGCAGCAGCACCCAAAACACCACCAGTAAAAGGCACGTTATTGTTTTGGTATATTTTAATAAAAGTTCAAGAGGAAAAAAGGTTCAAGAGTTTAAATACATAATACAGTTCAACACATATTCAGATCAGTTCTCATTTTATTTGAACTGGTTTGACTGCCACAAGTTCTGTAGAAACTATTAAGAGGGCACAAAAGATTATCATCTACATATTCCCTTTTTATATTTTCTGGATAATCTAAAAATTTATCCTGAAAACGAATGCCTGAATTTACGTGACATAGCTGGGGAGGAAAGGAATGGGGAGCAGCAGGACAAACAGAGGAAGTAGCCCAAATGAAAATAACAGAGTAAGTATAATTACAGGCTGCAACATTCCCCCAAATTAAATTGTAATTTATTTGCGAGATGCATGTCCCAAGATAACAGTGATCACTAAATTTAGCATTGGATTCTAATTTCAAAGTTGGATATGCTTGCTATACAGAGCTATTTTTTTCTTTGAAGAATGTTTCTTTTTTGACAGAAAAGAAAGGTTCAAGGTTTATAAAAATTATTGTTCTTCAACAATGTTTTTCTGATAGTCCAAAATATAGTGCAAGAGACATACTTTATACAATTACACAAATGATTACACAAATGTATCTTTTCATATCATAGCTTTTTAGAGAAAAGTTCTATAATAAAACAGTAACTTTTAGGTTGAATATAAGTATCTTCACTTCCTACATATCCATGCAGTGCTCTCATGCAATGCTTATTTTTTTTTTTTTTAAATCAAGTGAAGGACTATTATTTACTTTTTTAAAACTAAGTTTTATAACAATTTCATAATAATCAAACCTTCAGAGACATTTTGTAAAGATATCATATAAAATAAAGATTAAATGCAACTAAAGTGATGTTCTGAATACACAAATAGTAAGATGGGCTTCCAAGTTGTGATTTCCAGCTTGATGCTTCAGAATTTTCTGTTGAAATTTTGCACCTACCTGTTTCAACCAAACATTTGTTGTCATTAATTGATTTTTCTCGTCCTATTAAAAAAAAGAAAAAAAATGTATAGCACATTAATTGTAACTAACTGCTTTAGCTCAAATACATCTGTAATTTAAAATACAAAAAGCAATTCTAAAAGCATTCCAATCCTATATTTACATGACCACTTTTTAAACTTACAAATACAATCTCAGTTACTTAACTGTTTAAAAAAAAAAAAGTCATTTTCCCCCCTTTTATATCTACTTTCTTTTCTCAATTTGACAGCATTGTATGCAGTCCTACCTCTTTTTCTGCAGCAACTTAAAGGAACAAACAACTTGTGGGGGGTAAAAATACTCCTATGGCTATAAACAGTTAACTCAAAAATATTTTAAAGCAAGTAAGTTTTAGGAAAAAAAAACATCAAGCTGATCTCTAACACTGCAGGTCACTCCAAAAGATAATCTTAATTTCTATAGAAGTGACAGATTTGAAGACTTTTAGATTTTTTTGTTACTTATGTGGAAGAAAAATGGTAGTATTTGCAAGTGTTCCTGCATTACAGACATTAGACTAATTAGGTTTAAAAATGTGCCTTTTTTTTTTTTTTTTGCAGTGAATAAAGCCTCAATTCCCTAGGCTTATTATGACCTCCACTCTCTTTTTTTGCTGTAAACTTTAATAGCTTTTCATTTTCTTCATCTCCTTTTTTTCCACTACTTTTACCTCTTTTTTAAGTTCACAGATACAATACATTTTTCATTATGCTGATAAAGGTTTTAAAGGTTACTGTGTTTAAACAAGGAGATGAAAACTACTTCATATATTATGTTGCTTTCTACTATTCTAGAATTTTAAAGAAATAGAGAAAAAAATGTATATACTATACATACCACATCTACTAGCTGAGAGATTGCAAGACCAAACTTTATTTTTATTGTATCATTCAACCGTTCCACTGGACGAACCCATCTTTGATAGTCTTGAAATAAACGTTTAAACAAACGATCTTCACTTTTAGCAATAAAAGAAGGTTCAGATATACCTATACAACAAAAGTATATTGTTAATATTGATTTAAATTAATAAAGTATATCTGAATTCTTAAGTGCAAACAGCTACAGCTATGCTTATAGAGAATTCAATTTCTCATCCCCTTTTCTCTGGAAGCATGGTCAAGGTGTTGGAGGAGAATTTTTATAATTTATCTGTTTTTCTTTATTTCCTCCATATAATGGTCTCACACTGCTGAAATCTTAGGCCCAAGAATATCAAAATAATTTTTGAAATAATAAAGGCAAAATGCATTTATATCATATACCTGGTGCTTTTTAATTATGGAAATCTAGAACTAAATGCCTACCAGCAGAAGACAGTATGGTTATATCACTCTAAATCAAGGTGGCACTGAATAACAGCAACTGCATTCTCACTACATGGGATTTTAAGAATAGTAGTCATATTGCAACTGATGAGGCATTGCATGACTTGTGCTCCTGTTTGAAATACCAATATCTTTATGTTTTATATGTTATTGTCTCTAATGTTTATGCGCTCACAGATGGGATGGATAAGCTTTGCAGTAGTTCCTCAAAGGAATGTGAAAAAATCCTACACTTCAACCACATGTGCTAATGACCTAATTATCCTCTACCTTATCCTAGTGTTACACTGACTGCAAAACAGCTTTCTAGTATACAGCCAGTTCTTTCATTTTCAGTTACATGTCCCTTGGATAAGTAGATAATATTTTACTCTTAGTTTTTCTGCCATAATTCCGCTGCAGCTATTCCAAGCCTGAAGATCCCTTCATCCCCAAGGAGGCATCAAAACAAGGCAGCTGTCAAACGAATGCTGTTATAAAATACAAATATTGACCTCACTTCATCCCCTATAATGCCAGTGCAAGTGAAATGAGTGAAGACTCTGGACCACTGGAAGATAAGCATCTAAGCAAGGATCTCTTATGCAGGACAACATTCAGCAATCATTTTTCAGCTTTAGTGAGCCTTCTTGGCTTGAAAACTCTCCAAACTTTCATGGCCAACCTTGAAAAAAGCAGACTTACCACTTTGTCCCTGCTTGTTAATATTGCATGCTATAGCATCTGGCATCCACTCTTACCCAGATGTGAACCTAAAGCCTTGCTGTTTACTTTCCATTTTATGCTTCCAGGAGACAGGAACAATTCCAAAATCAGTGACAATCCAAAAACATGCTTTATAATCACCAGCCACACACCCTTAAGTTTCTGTTCCCAACTTTCTCACTGAGCCCTTGCCAAGAATCCTTATGTTGAAATTCTAAGTCTGTGATTTAAAGAAAATCTTAGCAAAAAAATATGCTCAACAGCAATTTTTTCCTATTGTCCTGTTATAAAGTCCACAATAAAATCTGATCAAGCAAGAAATTATTTATTCACTGTAAGGCAGAAAGTATGTATGTTGCTTTAAGTAATGGAAACGTTGGCAATTTTCCTCCCAGTACAAAACTATATTGCAGCAATGAGCATTACACATTGAAAACTACGCAAATCTGCACCAAAATGTAACCAAGGATCCAAAATAGACCTAATGATCACTAAAAAGACACAATTAGTTCTCTAAAAACCTCAAAAAAAAAGGACACAATGGTATAGAGAGAAAAATTTATATGCAGGACTTCAGAAGGAAACTTAGCAGTAGAAGATGCAGCTACATTCTTTTCTGATCCAGAAGTGATAGTTATGTTCTTTTGATAGGGTGAAAAAAAAAAAAAAAAAGAAGTATTAGAAAGCACAAGGGGAGCATCATCAGTTCTCAGCTTTTGTAAAGGACCACTTCTTTGATGTCAGCCTGGGACTTGTGTTTTCCAGTGTTAGAAATAATTAATTATGCAGTTGCCAATCAGCTGTATTGCTGCACTGCATTACCAGACTTTACATATGCAATGCCCTACTTGCAAATATTAGTCTGTATCTGAGAAACAAACAATTACAGCAGCTTCTTAAAGAGGTACAAATGCAGGTTAATGCCCTGAGCATAAAATTGCCCAAAATTCTGGTGACGTACAAACATGAATGCCCTGGGAGCAACTGGCATGTACACATAGCATAGGAGATTAAGGACAATAGCTCAAATCTCTAGATCCACAATTATGCAATTCTCCTAGATCCTGACACAAGATTATCTCGCTCGTATGGGAGTCATTGAGAACATTTGTCCCACAGGCGTATATGATAACGTTTCTGCTGAATTAAAAATGATGAAAACACAGTGATGAAACAGGTAATTCTTCAGCAGGAGAAGGTGGCAAGGGAGAAGAAAATGGCATGAAACAAGGTGGAAACAGAAATTCTCAAAAATAATGCTTATCTAACAAGCAGCATCAAAGGAGCTTAGAAGTCAGACCAGCATGATCTATTTCCTACCAAGATGTTGCAACGAAGTTAAAATCGCAGTGGGTACCAGTACAAAGTGTATGTAAAATAGTTTAGGCCACAAAAAGACATGCCATAGAGGGGAAAAAAAAAAAAAATCCCTTCCTACACATCTAGTGTAGTTGGTACTGAGAGCAGGGGTACTATTTCAGGCTAGGATTTCACCTCTGCTAGTTAACAGCAGAACAATATCCATTTAAAAAGATGACTAGATGCATAAATTGCCTAAAAGATTGCCCCATCAAGCAACTGTGGTCTTTTACCTTAAGAAATTCAGTAAAGCCCAATCGTTCTCACTTAAGCGTATCAGTAGAAAAACTGCTACACAGGTGCAAAGTTTAAGGTTTCTCCATTGTGAGAACTCATGCAAAATACAGTATAACCTGAATAACACAGGAAGGACAAACCTGGAGATGATATCAAGAGAGGAGAGGACAAAAAGAGAAAACAGTTACTGTGTAAAGTAAGCGAGAACAACTTCCAGCAGAGGCGTTTGTAAGCCCTGAAGGAGGCCATGGCCTCCAGAAGCAGCACAAGCGGCACACATATTTCCTGGACGGGTGTCCAGCTCCTGGAGAAGTCAGTGCAGCCATCAGAAGCCAAAGACACTGCTTCAGATAGGTATCGCTGCTACTCACCGATGAGAGTTACAAGGACTGAAACCAGGGAGGGGAAAAACTAACAATTATTACAGTCATTTTAACATATAGAAAGATGTTAATAATCATCTCTTAATACAGATTTAAAATATGATATCATTATATAAACATGTGGCATGACCTATCTAGAAATTGTGTTCACTAACCGTATCCACCTGAAAAAAAAGTATAGCAGAAACAGAAAAGCACCAGAGAAGGGCACAAAGAGATTAAAGCCAGAGAGTCATCTATATGAGGAGAGATTTAGAAGATTATTTTGTTTGGAGAAGAGATGAATTTAGTGAATATAACAGAAATAGATAAAGTAGTGAATGGTACATGCAGAAAGTCACTCATGGTGTTCAGCCTTTCTCATAAAAGAGGGTAAAGTGAACAAAATACAAGTAACAAAAGCAATACAAACAATTATTCTATGAATTTTATATTTAAATATTCATCAAATCAGACTCTGCTAGAAATTTAAAAGAGCTAAAGTTTTATAATTGTCTAGGATTACTAAATTGTCACTTGCATCAGATAGCATCATACTTGCATAGGATATCAGTTCTCAGCATTTCACCACAATCTTTTCCAGGAAATTCCACATGGGAACTGAATTGGAACGCAGCTGAAAGAATAAAATGAGCAGAAAAGGAGCAGTCCTTTCCCCCCCAAATACTAGCACACACCATGCACTGCTGCACTGTCGCCAGAGCATGCTAGAATAGGGCTTGGGTTTTGAGTCTGCTGACCCCTCCATTTCAGAGCATGAATCTGTTTGCACTATATTTCAATCATTCATGAGCAGCCAGCACCATGGTTCTTGAGATGTATTATCTGGTCACCCTCTGCAATGTTGTTTTTCTCTCTTTCAGAATTGTTGACACCTGCATCTGCAATAGCAAAGAATTGGTAAGCAACAAGCCATGCAACACTTCCAGCATATGTACAAAAATACTCAGGAAGAACTGTTCCCAAAGTCCATCTGAATTCAAGCCTGTAGGACACACAGGCAGCAACAGACTACGCGCGGAAATTACCTTCGCAGCCACTGGGTTAAAGTATATTTATTTTTAATGAAGTCTTAGGTTCAACAAACCTGCATTCGCCAGGAAATATTTCCCCTTTGTAACACAGGGCAAGTGTGTGGATTTGCCAGGTCCTGCTTTTTACAGACACTTAAATGAATGCTTCCTGAAGACACTACTCAATTTCTTTATTTCTGTATCCCTATTTCCTGAGTTATGCAGTTTTATGTTATCTCAGCCTAATGCTTCATACTTCATTTCTGTATTAGCATTAATGACATTACCCTTTTATAGTTACAACTTTTTTTTTTTTTTTTGTACAATTTGAGAACACCCAGCTGCATGGTCTCTCCCCCCCCCCATTAATTAACCTTGAAACACTGCAGAGGCAGAGTTGCACTTTCAGTTCCTACACTTGTCTACAGAAATACAGCATTTCGGGGGTCCATCACGTTTCCCAATGAAAGTTGTCTTAAGCACAGTTGTTTCTTTGTGTAAGCATTCCCTTACTACATTTTCATACTTTCAAATATTTTTTCACACATTTTACACTCCAACCTTAATGAGCGTATTTGTTAAAAATAGAGTTCCATCACATTTGCTGACTTCTTTTCTGACATTGGAATATCTACATCTTTTCCAATTTCTGCTTGTCAGTTCTGTTTCTTAATAATCAGGGAAATACTGGTGCTTCATAGCCAGTAACAGACAGCAAATACCAAGGAGAACTTCCACAGTGGAGCTGAGATGGTGACAAAATGCTAAGAGTTAGTAAAAAATAAAACAGGTGACCTCTATTTTTCCTTATTTAAGAGGACCACACAACTCACTCATTATACAGAATCTATATGTTTAATATCTTCTTTATGTGTCTATATTCTTTTGTGGTTATCATAAAGCATGCAAGTGTTAAATTTACTTACTGGTGTTGGAAACACCAAAAGAAAAATTGTGGAGATACTGGTGGCGAGCAGAGGAAAAGTGTAGAAGAGACCAAGAGAGGAAAACATTCACCTAATGCCTTAGACAGCAGATTGGCTACAGCAGTTATAGAATAGTCAAGAGGGGTTAAACCCATTGCTGGCATGATTAGCAAACATGCAATCCAGAGTTCTAGTCTCATCCTAAATCAGATGATAAAAGATTATGAAAGCACTCATCCCTGCTACTAGCTGACTGTACCAGAAAAAAAATGAGGATCTGTAGCCTTTGAAGGGCAACTCAAAGCCTGAACCTGAGTGGTTGTAATTTGCTTGGCATCAGGTAACTTCAGTCTAAAGCAAAGGTGGTGCTCTGTTCTATCACCATAATTCCCAGGAACAATTTTTACTTTCTTATTTACACATATAATTCTCCTCTGCTCACTTGCTCTGTTTGATTCCATATTTAGGAATTAAAAAAAAAAAAAATCTAAATTGCATGAGAAAATATTACATGTCAAAGTCTGAATTATGCAAAGTGGAGACAAATGCTTATGCACAAAACAGACTGATAACTTAATCTTCAAACATTAAAGTAGTCAGTGCACACTTTTGCCACAACAGTATGTAGAAAGCATTAATTATTTGATCCTACACATTACTGTATTTAAAATTCCAATCCCATTATTTTCCCCTAAACATTAGTAAGGTTTAATAAAAGCACTTTGCAAGTGCTATAAAAAGCTATACTAACAAAAAAGAAAGAAAAATCATTACACTGGCCTCAAATACATGAAGAGCATTACAAATGTGTATCTGTTACCGTTCAGTTAAAATCCTCAAAACTAACGTCCATTACTGTGGCTGAGGACAGGTCTTTTTAAAAGCTTCAGATAAACAACAACAAAAAGCTATCCTTTTGAAAAAAAGATGCTTTTTACATTGATTCATACTGTACCACCATGGAATACAATTTCCTAGCACCTTAATATTATTTAGCAGCGATTGTAAATCTAACATTTGGTGCTGCCAGCTTTTCGGGATACTTACTGTCAGCTTCCAAGACACTTACTGTAAGAAATTGCCCCCAAGCTGTTTTTAATTAACGTTTGGTCAATAGTTCTCTCTAGAAGACAAGAGATGGTACTTGGCTAAAGAAAATATGAACATCACCAAATCAAACGAGTGATTTAAAAACAAACTCTACATAGAAGAGTCATGAACAAAATATTTAATGACCATTATAGTTAAGACATTATTCACCTGCATAATTTAGTAAATTGTTGTTGGCTTTTTTAAACAGGAGACTACCTCACTCTCTCCAGAGAATAAGCTTTCTTTGAACTATAATTCCCCTGCACTTCCTCAGATGAAGTGCTTAAGAATGACATTGGAATTTCAGATATAAGGCTGGTCCTGCAACACTGAAGAATAAAGTTCAAAACATTTTCTAATTGATATAATCAAATGTAAATGATTTCCCTCAATCTCTGCTTGGTACATTTTGAGGGGCATGGGAGCAGGCAAGGGTCACTTTCAGAAGCCTAATATTAAGGTGCAGATTCAGATGAAATATATTCGTAGAGAAAATGCTTAGAAAAATCAGTTTATAACCTTGTATCACTATAATGCAACAGAACAATATCAAGGATGTGACCAAACAGCCACACTTTACTGCTAACACCAGGCTCATTAACGGCACGTTATCATGATTATGGACTCTCATTCAGTATACTAGTATTTGTATTGCTACCTTATCACATGTTTTCAAATAATACATTTTTTATGTAATTTATAGCAAAAGCAGCACTCTGAAGGACAGAAATGCAGTGGTAACAGTTAAATGTTATTCTGAAAGTTAATCAAAGGTCATTTCGAAATTTCTTTTCCACCTTTCAAACAAATTCTCATTTACTCTGCACTGAGCATCAGTGCATTTCCTCCTTTAAGTTTACATTTTTTTCCACAAACACAATCTAGCCATATCACAGTATCTGGTGATCTGGCAAGTGACATTTGTATTGCAGTAGACAGGAGAAAAAAAAAAAAAAAAAAAAAAAAAAAAAAGATATTTATAATGAGATGATGTCCAATTTTGACCACAGAGCTCTCTCCAAGCTTCCTTTGTATTATAAAGAATCTTCTCCTATTACTTAATTAAGCAGATGAGATATGTAAGATATTAAATGAAGAATAAAATAGAAGCTTTATTGCTACACTGCCCCTGCCTTAGAAGGCTCATGAGTCATTACTTCTGCATGGGCCTAAGTCCCCCCCGCCTTTCCCTCTACACTTTAGCAGATGCCAAGAATACAAACACCAGCAGCGAGAAACAGAAGAAGCTCCCTTATCAGAAGAAAGGCCTATAGGCGAAAACAGCATTGCTAACACTTCCACTTTAGTTGGGGGGAAAAAAAGATCAGAAAAGCCAGATATTGCTTTTTTTGCCCTTTATTTATTTATTTTCCCTACAGTCCATATCTCTCCCCACAATTTAAAAAAAAAATAAATAAAGCCAAATGCCACTCCTATAGCTATTAATATGGAAACAAAGGATATTCCTGCACGTTATTTGTTGGTGGATTTTGCTTTGCTTTCTTTTGTTCAGAGAGAGTCTGGGGATTTTGAACTTTGAGAGTAGAAAGAAACAGCCTTGTTTTCCTATTACTGCATACAAATACCCGCCTGGCAGCTGCTAGCCATGTGGGAACTTTGAGGGGGTTTTAGTTTTGTTTTAAACTTCATGGGAAGATTAAACTGTAATATTGCTTAGCAGCTTCAAAGATGACCAGAGGTTCACAATCTGCATGTGGTAGGGAAGATGATTCCTATTTTCAACTCATATCAAAACATTAAAGTTTCCAGCTTGATAACTTTAAAGGATAATTAAACTATCCCCTAATAGCTTAGCATCAAGGGATAATTGCTCCTCATCCAATCAACAGACTATGCTGTCACGGAGTTTGCAACTAATTAAGTTAATTTGCAGATATGAACAACTGCAGACTCGCATTTCCCTTTTCATTCTTTAGATTAAGAGCTAGTTTGAGCAGAAGACATTCCTTTCTGAACAACTATGCTAAGGATTTTATTGTAAATACAAGTGATGCACCAAGCAGTATCCTTAACCTACAGCTTCACAAATCTTGCAGCGATGCCATGGTCAGCAAGTCTCTCCTGATTAACAGCTGCCTATAGCACCGCTGTGTCGTGCCGCAGATCTGCAACAGCATTTCCTGACAAGATTCCTCATGCCAGCATTTTCCACTCAGTTTTCAGCAGACAGACTGATCCTTTTCATTGCTCAACAGCTAGTAGGAGCTCAAAAATGCCTCTAGTCAGGCTGCCTGAAAGCATGGACAGAGCCTCCCCATAGAAACTGAGGCCTCTCTGATGTCAGCGGGAATTTCCTTCCGCCTTCAACACATCCAGGATTTAATCACCTCTCTTCAGACCACTTTTCCCCTAAATACAGTATAGGACTTGCATAATTCTCCCTGTCAGTAAGCACAGAAGATGGACCGCGAGGGCAGCACTGGCGAACGTTGAGTGCAAGCAGTAAGAGAAACACATAGGAAAGCATAGGAAGTGTGGATAGTGCACGGAGCAGAAGGAACAGTCTTAGAAACAGCCCTACTTATTTACATGGATGGAATTTAGAGGCGCTATGGAAGTAAACGCAGGTTGCCAATTTCGGAAAACATTTATGCCAAGAAGCCATGGGGCTTTTGACAAGTTGCCAGGGCACCCTGGGTGTGGCAGGAGTCGCGGACAGACATTACCCTGTGCCCACAGCCAGACTCCAGCACCTGCTGCACACAGGTCACCGCAACCAGGCACCTGCTGCAGGCACGAGCGGAGCACGGATTTAGGGCAGATGCCATTGTAACAAACTCAGGTGGGATCAGGCTGGAAATGATTTCTCTGCAGACCAACACACACATCTCTCTGAAATCAACGCTCGTTTTTTCCCCCTAAAAGTCTCAAAAGAAAGCACCAAACATTTTAAGACAAAAAGCACAAGCAGTCCATCTTTCCTAATTATATAATTATGTTTGAGTAATTCTAAAACATGCAGTTTCTCTTGGTTGAATTCATACATCTCAATCCCACTTCTTGGCTTAAGATACATAGTATGGATTAAACTTAAATACAGATTTAAATTAGATTCAATTTGTATTTTGCCTTATAAAACCAGAACTACCCAGGATAAATGGTTAGTTCAGCTTCAGGCTATTAACTAAGGGAAAAGGCAAGTTCATTTTCAAGCACTTCTATACAATCATAAAAACAAGGTCAAATCCACTTCTACTTCTTTAAAAAGATTACTCTGTCACACACAAAGCAGTGCCTCTAAAGAAAAAAAAAAACTGTACAGAAATTCTAATTCAGGTTACTGTTACAGTTCACCCTGTAATTCTATACTTTTTGATTTTTTTTAAAGGAAGTTTCATTTTATTTTAGAATAAATAAATTGGGAAAGAATAATTTTATATATATATTTATATGTATAAATATATGAACATATATAAACGATTGTCACTGAAGGCAGAACGAGTGGCTCGTTGCCAAAAGACAAAATTTGGATCACATTGACTGTGAATAACTCCATACACTGCAGTATATACAATACAGTGTAGCAATTTCACACAGTATTTTCTTCCACCATGGTGAAAGACACTATTCCAAATGCTAAGGCCAAGAGTAATCTTCTAAATAATAATTAGTATTAACAGAGGAGTTTTGATACGTTGCATTAAAAATAGACTGTCAAATCAATCTTCTCGCTTTATACTATTTTTTAATGCTCATTGTTTGTAAATTTTGAGCCAAAACTCCAAAGAGACGATTTTCCTTTGAATAAACACTGCACTGTTATGACTTTAAGACATTTTGCAGAACTCTCGGGAGTACAGCCTTAAATTATGTAAAAGCAACACTCTGAAAGAATTATTTATGAATAGCTCTTTGAAAGAGCATTGATTTTGCTCCTTTAATCTCTGTGTAATGTTATAAGCATTTTAGCTCCACATACTATTTCATATCCCTTAACTTCAAAAGTTACATCCTGATCAAATTAGGGGACTGACTCTTCAAAATTTAAGTAAAGTCTAGCTAAACTAAGAAGAATGCTGCTATAGGCGGGTAACGCAGTACTTCCATGCCCGGCGAGGCTCGTAAGGCCACACGGCTGTTACTTCTAACACGGGTTTCGTAGCCTTACCTGCATCTCAGCTGCGAGCACAGAGCGCGTCCCACAGCAGCAGCGCTGCTGGCAGCTCAGGTAGCGGAATGGAGAGAGAACTCGGAGCTGGGGCGTTTTAGTCTCCAGAGTGTCATTTACTAACCTGAAAAGTGTCACGGCCACGCACCACGTTGTGTAGCGGTCACGGCTGCTGCGCACCCGAAAAGCCCTAGTTCAGCAGAGACTTTTTTTGACTCCCTCCAAGCAAGAGGCGGCCCAGGGGAGTGGGTTTAATCGTAGCCCCTGTCAGTTACGTTCGGTTTTGGTAAAACGCAAGGGGAAAACTACGGGGCGCTCCTCAGCAGGCCGGGTCCCAACCGCGGCTCCTCACAGGAGCCCTCACAAGTTCGCCTCGCCCCGGAGCCGCCTCTTGCTGCGAGCGTTTTGCCGGGCCGGGGTAGGGGGTCGCGGCGCCGCCGTTACTCACCGGCGCGAGGGGCGCGGCTGGCCGCGGGACCGGGCTCGCCGAGGAAGGGCGCGAAGAGGCAGGTGAGGAGGAGCAGGGGGCGGCCGCAGCGCGCCGCCGCCATGGCCGGGACCGGAGCGCGGGGAGCAGCGCAGATGGGGCGCCGTGGAGGGCGCCGCCGCTGCGAGGCGCTGACCACGCCCCGCAGTGCCGGGGGGCGGGAGCCGTTAGAGCCGTTGAAGCCGCTTGAAGGGGGCGGGGCGCTGCCCGCCCTGAGGTGCCGCCGCCGCCGCGGCCCGGGGCGAGGCTGTAGCGGGGACCCCCCGAGCAAAGGCGCCCGGCCCCCGCAGGACCGAGGGAAACGGCAGCGAAGGGTCCCGTTGGAAAGCGCCTTCCTGCCCAAGCACGTGCTCGGGTGGGCGCCCGCCGCCGGGGCGAACACATCCCCGCCTCGTTTTAACCTGCCTTCCTCTCTTTTTTCTTTTTTCCGTTTCCAAAAACATGGGAATTTTGCATTGAAATTAAGTTAAAGGCAAGCTTGAAAGATCTAGGATATTTACATCCTTATGTCTCTCATATATATATATATATATGTAATATACATAATGTATAAAATAAATGATCAATACCAAGATTTTTTTTTTTCTCTCAGGTATGTTTTAGGAAGGAAACTTTGAGAAACACCAACCATGAAAGGTAATTAGACATTTTTCCTAAATCAGCCTCTTGTAAACGTACATGTTGTCCCAGAAAATAGGGGCATCTGCCATTAAACAATGCTTTTTTTTTTTTTTTTTTTTTTTTTTTTTTTTTTTTTTTACATTTAGGACACTGTTTGGTAATGATTGCACACTTATAGAGAGAAAAGAGTAACAGGACAGTTAAATGGCTTTACAGGAAGGTCATCAGCTGCTACGTAAGAAGTGCTAGATACCAGATTCCCTGGGGGGGGAAAAAAAAATTATTTAGTTCGATCATTGTTAGCAAAGTTGCACCTTCCTAAAATTAGCTTTACATAACTAGCAATTCATGATGTTTATTATCAACTATTAAAATTATTTGATATCAAGCCATTTATAGATTAGAAAAATGCATCTATTTTTATACATCATGAAACTTTAACAGTATCAGGAGGACTTCCATCCTCCTTTACAACTTTCTGTTGCCTTATTGCCTTATCTTTTTGCAGCCATGTCTAGGTTGCGTGTCTCTGCAAGCCAACGCAGGCAGCGGCTGATTACATGGTGGTTTCTCCCAGCGCGGGGCTGTTGTGCGGCTGGATCGATTAGCGGGCTCACGTTAGGTATCACAAACCCTTTGTGTACTGCACGTCCTGGACTGGCAAAACGGGTGGGGGGATGCAGTGTTTGACTGACTTTGAAATTGTCCATGCATACACCTGCTCAGACACAATACCTCAGACCTGCTCAATTCCACAATAATGTATTTTAGCCCAAAACACATATTTTTTTTTTTTAAAAAAAGTCCTTTGTGAAACATTGGAATAGGGTGGCTTGAGTGGCTCCAGAATCCTTGGGCAATGATTTTATCAAGCTTCCACAGTTGAAGTTTTCACTACAGCTGTGAAGTTTGATTAAACTGGTCTACCATTATGCTGCACCTTGTCTTCCTGGCTTAAGGCTGTCATGTAAAAAATCTCTATTTCTATTAACAGCACATGTGTATTACAGCAAATGCATTTGAGAGCCATGCTGCCTTCCTAGCAGCATTGGACGTAGCTGCCACTCAAGAGGGGCAGGACAGGGCAACCAGCTATTATGACAGAACCAAGAATTTCTCTGCAGATGGGTCTGAGCTGGACAAAACAGACGCTTCCAAGATATGAAAACCATAAACTAAGTTACATGTCCAACATCTTGATAAATATTTTATGTAGTGTCATCTGGCACCCATTAACTACATTTTTGTTACCACTATAGAAAACTATCTAAGAAACAGTTTTTCCTGCTGCTTTGAACCTGGAGCAGAATGTTAACAAGAGCCTGCTAAATTTAATACTTAACTATGAGTGAAATCCTAAACAATTACAGAAGTATTTTCTGTTATCTGGGCCTTTCTCTGAAGTTGGCATCAGAAAGCCTCACTGAAGCATCATCTGTGAATCTCCAGCAAAGGGGCTGACAGCAGCTTTGACTACGAGAAGTACTTGAACACAAAAGCCAGCTACCCTATTAATCACAGATAAAAATAGGAAGCTGCTTGGTTCTATTTGTAAAAGCAGAATCACTTTGAAAAACTGCTGCCAAACCGATTTCTCTCTCGATTAAAGCCCAGAGCTATCTAACGAGTGAATGGTACCTCTCTCTCTCTCTCTCTCTCTCTCTCTCTCTCTCCAGAAGAGGTATTTTAGCATCTTTCATCTTGTAGTAGAAATAACTGCAGTTAAAACTTTAGGAGGAGGACATCTTTTACTACAAAAAATAATGGAGAACATTAATAAAGATTTAAAGCACATGCAAGACAATTTTAAAAAAACATATCAGGAGAGTCTTGTCAGAAGCTATAGCATCTTATGAATTACATTAATTCTTTGGACGTAGATGTCTTGTTACATCCTGAGTTATATATCATCTGTGTATGTGGTCTCTAAAACCATTGCATTTGATCACTTTGTAACCATTACTTTATTTATTTCCACAGCACAGTGAAAGAGGACTATTGTCCCTATTTCAAGATTGATAACAGAAAGAATAATTACATTGGGAATCCAGAACAAAACAGAAGTCTGAGATTTAACATACAAAACTCCTTGGTTTATCATCTTAATTTGCATGCTTTTACAACTTCATGCCAAGGAAAACTATTTGGGTGAATCAAGAAGTGCATCTAAAGGAATCTTTGTCTTTCAGTGCACAATACAGTAAGTCATATATGAAGTAGCCTTAGAAGTTAATTTGACTTTATTTGAACAGAGTATAATCATCTAGAGAACAAGCTGACTTATAACAATGACAGATGCAAGAGACAACACAGGTATTACTGGAGAAGCATTAGTTTCATTATATCTCTTAAACTACTTAGAATAACAAAATACATTACAGTTTATTAGGACAATTTATTCGTGAATACTTGTCCTAACAAGTTCTATCATGCACTCAAATGAGATATAAACTATCCAGTCTTTAAATTTACTAACAACTTATTATGCAAGCAGTTTCAAGTAAATACTGTTACCTAATTAAAAAAAAAAAAAGTCACCTTCCACAGCACCACATGAAGTTCTGGTGTTAAAATAACATTTAAACCACAGCAACAGCTAAATAGTTGAAATACTATGTAACATATTATAAACTCTTCCTACTACATACACCAAAAATAAACATACAAAGGATAGGAAGATCATTTTGATTAGCAAAGACAACTCAAACATATCGCCAAAATCATTTTTCTGTTCTTACGACATATCCCCAAGTTACTCCCAGAAAAGGCACAGGCAGTATGGTGTGTTTTTTTTTTTTCTTTTTTCTTTTTGTATTTTTTTTTTTTTTTACACAAAGCTAGAAACTACACAATAGGTCTATGCAGTCAAACACTGCTCTATTCCTAGGAAAAACAGGTAAGAAACTTCAATTAGTGTAAGGATATCCCCAGAAGATTCTAGTCAATAAAAGATCTCCAGCATCTGTTTACTGTCCTAGATTCAAATACAGCCAAGAATCAGAAATTAAATCTAGTTTTGAACATTACTGTACATCTTAGATGAGTGCCAACTACTGTACAGCATATTGGAAATGTTACAGTTACTTGTCTATTCCAAGGCAGTAGTGAGACTCTTCTCACAGTAAGCTAGTAATGGCACTCAGTGGAGTCAGCACTTTTTGAATTAAACTGAATTATTGTTCAGAGATTATGCTCTTAAAATATTCCACAATATTATTTTCTGTAAATAAAACCTTTACATAAAAATGTTTTAAAATGTAGTGTAACTACACAGCTTTTCACTATGTTTCCATACATAACAGAATACAGATTAAAAAGATATTTAAATCATTCCCAGATTAGATAATTACAGTAGCTGCAAGGCTCTCCTTTACCAGCAAATGATGCAGTGTTTGGCAAAGAAATACTATTGGTAATTCTTTAAACAAAACCCAAATGTATTTGCTTTCCCCTCTTTAATTGTTAGAAACAGAATCATTTAAAAAAATAGTAAATACATATCCTAAACTATCTAATAATATTTCTATTAATACACTAAACAGATTGCCTTGTGTGATTTATATACATCGATGAACCCAGACTTAACCGCTCTAGTGGACTGCCAGAAGACATGTATACAAAGCACTGCTGGAGTTTACCACATTTTAAGTGATCTCTGACAAAGTTAAAAAAAAGACCGTTTTGGCATTACTGCTTTTAGGACATATTCCAAGCACTTTACATAACAACCATCATGAATGATCTAGAAATCGACAAGGGTGCTGAAATATTGCATTCATAGTATCAAAGAACAAAAGGAAATGGAGCACTTTGTAAAAAATATATGCATATAAAAACAGCTTGAGGTATTCAATCATCCTTTATAATGGAAATTAAAACTCGCTCACTGCATGCTGATTGCAGGACTGCAATTATTCAGGCCTTGTTACATGAAATATCTCTCCTTTACTATTTGGAAATAAGGATCTACCTTTGCAGAAAGCGCAAATCAAATTTAGTCTAACCCATATCAACTACAAAATGGGCTGTGTACAGTCTAAGTACGGGACAGAGACGGAAGCAGTTGTCCTGTACTGAGATCTACAAAACCAACAAGCAGCTGCTGCAGCCTGCACAGGACCTAGGTCACCGTGCGCATCTCCACAGTGGGTGCCCTGTCCATGCAGGCTGCAGCAGACACCTCAGCTCAGATTCTTCTCAAGAAATCTTACAGCACGGAGATAGAAAACAGGGTCTGTTGAGACTAAGGGCAATTCCTGGCAATTGGGGGCAAAGTGCCTTTTATCAGACAGAAGTGTCTGGGGCAGATTATAATGAAACACAGTATGCATTTACTCAGATTCTTTAAGTGGTCATATTAAATTCTTTAGCATGATTTCTTTCGGAGGAAGGGGAAAAAAAAAAAAAAGACATCCCTACAATACAATCACACTCAGTCACAAGGACTGTGTCACAATTGCCATTACCACAGTTTGAAGTTAAGCAGAAAAAGCCTCTCTCAATTAAGAATCTGTCAACTGAGGTGACATTTTTCAACCTGCTTTCGGTAACTCAATGGGAGCAAGTTTCAGTAACTTCTTATATCACCTTGACTAAGTCTAGATCCATTTCCTTCAGAACTAGAAAGAGATTTTATTTCATATCAAAACTGTATTTTGAATTATTTTGCATTCAACAGAGGGACAGGGACAAATGGAACAACAAAAAAAAAAAAAAATCAAATTTCTAGTCCATATACAAATACTGTCATTTCCCAAGACATTAACTGTTTGGTTAGTTCTCTGACAGACAACAGTTTAGAAAAGGGAATTAAATTCTTTAGGGAAATACCACCAACATTAAACTAAAGAATATAAAATACTCCTTCTCCTTTCAGGATAAAATGCAAAATCGTCAACATGGCCTAAAAACATGCCAAAACATTTAACCTTTTGTATGTTAACAAAGAGTACTGTATAGATAGCTTAACATTTTCATGTGGTCTTTGTAAAATGTCTTTCTAACTTGTGTGAAAATAACTACTGTGATATACTAACTTCTTAGAAAACACATACACTCGTGATAGGCTATGATAAACTGAACATGTCTGCTACAGGGCATGTCCAAAACACTACTGCTTTTAAGAACACCAGCTCGACATAGCCTGTTAGAGAACAAAACTGGCCAAAATTAAACTAGGCATGCCAGCACACTTCAATTCTGCATTTGTGAAAACGCCTCACAAATGATTTTCAGAACTTAAGAGCCCTTTTCACTACTTTAAAAGAAAAGTTACACATACACATAAAATTCTAACAATTTTAACACTGTATTTCTTCTTTACCAACTAGCATATAGCTTGTTTTAATACCTGAAAGCAAGTAAATTCTTTCAAAGTTGTACATACCCAGGTATTACTCAGGAAATAAAGACACCCATTACTCTTCTTCTTAATTTTATTCCATAATAAAAAATAGAGACAAAAGAAAGTGTTCAAGAATTAAAGCAATTATTTTTCAGTGTAAGGAGTGGTAAACTAATTATCTGAATGATGATTAAGGACCTGGCTCATCAAGAGTATTCTTGGTCCTCCATGGCATATTTGTAGGCTTCTACGAAACAGAAATCCGGATTATCTTTTACTGAAGCAGGTCCTATGCTGTCTACAGAACACCTGATTTCATGTGCTATTTATCCTTTTCCTTTTGTTCCTTTTCCTTCTTTTCACGTTCAGCTTTTGCTTCTTCCTCCTCATGTTGTTTTATCAACTGCTCCACCTCCTTTTGCTTCAGAACCCTTATTACCGTCTTTCCATTTTCTCTTGTCAGTGTTGCAATCTCAACTGAAATATATGGAACACACAGCAGTATTATGTTTTTTCCTTTTGATGGAACGATCATCAGAAGGGCAAGATTTGCTGTTAAAACTGACAACGAAGCAGAAAGCTCTTGTCCTGACTCTGCTTAAATAAAAAGGCTTGCCTGGTGAGGCAGGTGGCAGCAGTTCTCTTCTGCAGCAGCATGCACAACAAGCATTGTTCTGCAGCAGCATGCACAACGTTACTACCTCTCCAGTGATTCTTTTACCAGTCACCCGGCCGTTTATGCTACCACATTAATGTGGCCTAAATCGACCACTAAGCTGTGCTCTAGCCTCTGCAGCTGACCAAGGTGGATCAACTTCTGCTAAGTCATCTGTATGTCCATTTGCAAGGTTAAGGCTGAGCTGCTGCATCTGCAAAAACCACTAGTAATTGTTGATTTTTACGTATCATTTTTCTACAGACATGCCAGCACTATCTGCCACTGAGGGAGCAGAGGGAACCCACACAAAACCCTGTAAGCCACATGCAGTACATATGCATTCAGTGCATTTTCTTTTTTTATGCCAAGGATGTTACCTCCTATCACACTGACAAGATGCTTACCTTTCTCTGCAGAGAGCTTGCTAACGTCCATGGTTTTGTTTAGAACCTTAATGGCTAATGCAAGTGCAGTCTTTAAGGTCATTTCCCCTTCTTTGTAGTCTTGCTTTAGCATTGAGACAGCTGCCTATAAACGTCACAAAAAATTAAAACGATATCTTTGTGCAACCAACCATCAAGTTGCTTTTCTGTCAGCTAATATCAAAGCCATCAAGACGAGTAACACCAGTATTGCTAGAGATATCTATGAATCAACAACTGAGCTCAGTTAGCAGAGTGCAATTTACATATTTTTGTTTTGTTTTACTTTGAGAGGGATGAGCAGAACTTACAGCACTATTATTCCCAATGCATGTAGCTTTCCATCCTCCATAATTTCCACTAGGATCACTTTGATACAGCTGAAATCCGTAATGCTTATCCCAGCCAATGTACAGGAGAGAAACACCAAAAGGACGTTTTCCTGTTGAAAAGAGTACTATTAGCAATCCAAATTTAGTAACAAGACTGGTCATGAGTGACAATTATTTTCTTTGATTTCCCTTTTCAAATCCATTCCTGTGAACTAGGATTTAATACTGTTCTGCACTTCTGTTGCTTGAGATAAGCGCTACTGTAAGCGCTTCTTAGTGTTTTACTAAGTCATAAGGAGGCGGGGGAGGAGGAAGTCTAGCAGAGGTTTATTTCATTTAACCTTAATAGCAGCTCATTTCTAACTCTATAAATAGGCCTGATCTCAGGATTTTAATTCCAAACTTATTTTTTCAAGTATGTAAATTTTAACATACACAACTTGACAGCTTCAAAAGCCAGGTACATTAAAAGGTCCTTCTTTCACACTACAGACACATAAAATACCAGAATGGCCATTTTGTTAGAAATTTGCATTGTAAGACTTTTATTATTATCAGGAAAAAGTACCATTAAGAAACACACTTACCACTTCCTAACATGATGCTACATCCACAGAAGTTTTTTTTTTTTTTTTTTTTCCCCAAGTGTTATGATATTGGCACACTCGTACTGGGAAGCCTTACTTGTGATTCATTTTGCTCCTGAGATGGAGGGTCCCCAATTTTTAAACTTTATATATCAAAGTATTTCCTGCCAGTCTTTGGCATTCCCTAAATAAAGCAGTCTGTGCCACTGGCCTGACTCTCAGCCACCAACTTCTCCACGACTGAAAACCACCAGTTTCACTAGCAAAACAGAAGGTTATAACAATCATTGTGTCCTCATCACTTACGTTTTCTACTTTTTTTTTGCTGATAAGTTACCAAATAATTTTGTACAAGTGTACAGAGACTCAAATGTTACAAATTATGCAACAGAATAATTCTTTAGACATTTAAAAGCACAGCGTTTCATCGCACTTCATTACCTCCAAACTGCGTGTAAGCCTGCTTGATATCACACAGTGCTGTTACCAGTTGTTCACAAGGAATAGGCTCTTGGTACTGTAACAGGTACCTGGTGTGGAAAAGAATCAGTCTCTGTAACTTCTTTCACTGACTTAGTAATTCCAATAAACAACATAAATTATACCAATAATAGTTCTATTCAACTTCTTTCAGAATTAAAATGTGGATTCCAGAAAGCAAAGCTGATACACACTTAAGCTGCCAGTATACTGTGATTCTAGCAAGCAGCTTATATCTTAGAAAAAGCTGTACTTTTACTTCAAGAGAGGAACCTAGCAGTAGCTCAGCCTACTGGCCACAGAAACTTGCTGAAACGCTAAGTATATACTCATAGTCTGCATGACAAGAGGCACTACCACCAACGGGGTGGGAAAGAACAAGCCCCTAGCCACTGTTGCAAGACAAATCAATTGCAAAACACAGGCCAGTATTATTTTGAAAGCCTCAACGAGAAGCACTTAGAAGTCCTAATTTTATCATCTCCCTTACAAATTTAAAAAAGCAAGTGCAAATTCTTATTTTAGTATGGCTTGTAAATAGAAATCTGCAAAAACAGCCATTGAGCATTATAACCAAAATAAGATACAGCACAACTTCAAGAGACTCTTCTCCTTAAAAGCATGATGTTTTGCTTAAAAAGTAAGAACATTCAGTGTCTCTGTGTCTCACTGCTATAACACGGAGACAGACAGTAGTCAACTGGGAGACAAAAAGGTGTCTTTGAATATGAAGAAATAGTTCCGAACAGCTGCTTGCTTGCTTGTAACTTTAAATTCACAGACAGACAAGACAGCTGTTAAGTCTGTAAGAATAATGAACCACTTTGTACACATTCAAGCACGCTCTGAAACATAGAAAAGGGAGGGAAAACATACAAAAAAGGGCTCCATGGCCTTATATTCCACAGGGCAGTTGGATGCTTTGATTTAGAAATGCACCTCTTTATTGAGTTGCATTGAGATGAAACAGGATGGTCAAAGACCTAATTCTAAAATAAGCAGGTTTCCACTGTGGAAATGTTTCTTTATAACAATTCCCTCGTCTTTTGACATATTAACAATAACTATACTGAAATTTTAGCAGCCTAAAGCTTATATGCAAGGCTCCAATTGATATAAACCAGATTAAGTTACTTATGGTAGCTGATAAATGCACAGAGCAAAATAATGCTACTAGATGAATCAAAACACATGGAAACTAAGTAAACTGTAGCCACCTAGACTAAGATTTAGCAGGGTAAAATGCAGATTTATACCCTGCTTTCCATTTTCTTCAAATATACTCTAAATATTATTTGCTTGCTTATTTTTTTCCAGTATTTTATAACCTTTTCACCACAAGATTAGTATAAAGCCTTAATCTCATTACGAGCAATGTTTTAAGAATTACAAAACACAAAAAGGTCCTACGTTTAAACTTCTTCAATCTAGCTGATTTATTTCAAATTACAAGAGCCTACTCATTTTGTCTTAATATATACAGAGATATCTGACATTTCAGGCAAGTAAAACAATACGATCATCAGCAAACCTACCTCTGTGCAATCAGTCTCAGTTCATTTGTTAGAACATTGGCGTCTGAAGTTATCCCAGCAACACTGCAGGCCATATCCCTGCAGTATAAGCACACAGTTTAACTGGGCCCTACCTATCTCTGAGCAACAGTCACATCTCCATAGAGTGTTTTTAAGCTAAACAGTTACTGTTGGGCTTTTCACATCAAAACTACACAGCTGCTATACAAAACAGATTCAGAAGCACCTGCCTCTAGGTTACCACAAACATGTAACTATTTCCTAAGAGCCCAGGCACACATGAAAGTGATCGGGTCAGTATGTTAGTTACTGAGAGAAGGATTGAGCCTCAGCCAATTGAGTTCGAGACACTAATGAGATCCTGAGTATCTTCACAAAAGCCATTAGCTACACACAGGACCTACTGGGAGGCCACCTGGCACACACAAAGCATGTTCCATTATTAAAGAAGCCATACAGCGTGGGAGGGACCTTCAGTGCAAACTAGCATACAGTGGAGGGTTTATTCTGTATCCTTCAGTTCCTCTCCCACGGTATTTTGCAAAACTGGGAATTACTAGTAATGCAATAACACAGCCTAGATTATTCCACATGGAAAATCCTTTTTTTTTTTTTTTTTTTTTTTAAAGCCATGATTCTGTTTTAAGGGGGGATTTATTAAAATGAACAATGACAAATAACCATACTTGTTTAAAAACAAAGAACAAAGTAAGACCTAAGCATTTAAAATGCTGCTACTATTCCGAGGTTTTAGCACTGAACCATGTTTTATTACTGATAACATCAGCAGACCTCACTCATCATTTCAACTTACTCGTTGAGTTTGTATATTTTTTCTGAGAAAAAGACTTCATCGAGAAGTTTGTGAATGTTGCGTCTCTCTGCTGCTAGCAGAACGCCGTCATTTGCTAGAATTCCCAAGCAAGTACCTGCGTGTCCAATTGCTTCCATGGCATATTCAACCTGATACAAGCGACCTAGGAGAGGGTTTTAGTTAGCCATATCAACTGAGTAATGCTGAAAAGGATTGATCATACAGAGCAGCTAAATTAGTAAGAGCTTAACGGATGCCAAATGCACAATGCAGGATTAGTTCTTCAGTCTGTTACTGGCTCTTATTAACTCACTAACTGGCTGTTAATGAATTAACTCATTAAAAAGGAGAAAGATATTGGGAAAGAAAATCTTCAATTTCAATGTAATACTTTTTTTTTTTCCTGCATTGACAGCACCCTGTATTCCTTCTATAGAAGACAATATTTAACCTAGTAATTTGCAAAACTGCTCCAGTAGATTAAGATGAATTTTCAATGGAGACAGTAGTTTGTGTATGCTCAACCCTTATCAGAGGATAATCCAAATAAGTAGCAATTCTTATTCTGCTCCAAGAGCACCATTACACTGGGCCCACAATAACAAATCAATATGGTTCCTCCCTTTATCTTCATATAAACAAATCCTTGAAGCACCACCATTTTTTGTACTATAAAAAAAATGCTACTAAATGGAATACTGACTCCATATCAAGTAAAGGCTCATCAGTATTTAAGAGAAAAAATCATTACTCCACCTACCTTCTAAGAAGCACTAAATAAGGGTGTACCCCACAAAAGTTTCGTGCTATTCTCCAGCTTAATCATACCTCTGACCACTACCAATAAAAGAGAAACATTTATTTTTTGAGTCCAAAACCATCTATGAAACAGGAAAGAACGGCCAGGAAGCACTCATGTACATCTGTGCGTAACCAGGATAATGCGATTGTCCCGCCAGGATGGTATGGATTTTCTAGGGTGAGCACAAGAAGCATTAACATTCCTTCATACTCAGAAGATGCATGGAAAAGGTTTAAAAAAAGGGGCAGATAGGATCTGGGTGTGAGTGTACACACACTACTGGGGCATCTCGGCATTGCTTGAACCAGCACAAACTAATTTGAAATTCTCCAATTTGAGTCTTGGCTCCCATCCAAGACACAGTGCTACTCCTAGCAGTTAAATGGGATTTATGTAACTCGCATATGGATTGAAACACATTTTAAACACCCATCCTTCCTATACACGG
>VZSV01000137.1:1162538-1195118 GCA_013398735.1 Nothocercus julius
CGGCTGCCCCTGAGGGCGGTGGGCAGAGACGCCGCCATGGCGGGACTTGCTGCGTCATGGCCGCCCTGCAGGCCCGCACGGAAGCACCGCGTAGCACGTAAACACAAGCGTGGTGTTTAATATAGGGTACACTGAGGGTACACTGCGCCGCTACTCCGCAGCCCCGCGGTCCGCATAGGCTCGCGCAGTCTCAAACCACAGCTGCTCCATGGCTTCCTGGCCCACCTCGAACATTTTCATCAAGTGTTTCCATCCGCTCTTGGCTGTGATCATGAGGTACTCTCTGTTCTCTGGGTACAGCAGGGCCGTGTGCGCTGCAATGACCAGCGACTGGGAGAACCTCCCGCTGACCAGGAGGAAGAGAGCAGCTCTCTCCTCCGCGGTCAGGGGCAGGACGCTCTCGAACCCTGCGAGCACGTGCCCCCCGACCCGCAGGGGATCCGCGCTCTCAACCATCATGTACATGATGGCTATCGCCACTTCAAACACGTAGTACCCGTAACTCATGTCACTGAAATCCAGGATGCCGGACACTCTGTACTGAGGAGCCTCCGGGGAACCGGAGCTGGAGTCTACTAAAATGTTGTGGTCGTTAAGGTCTCCGTGATTGATACCTAAATGCAGAAGAAGCCAAGATGGTATTGGACAATAATGGAACAGCAGAATCCTTTTTTTTTTCCCCTTCATTTCTCAGTGAATTAGCATTGAAATTTGAGCATAGAGGCTCAAATTAACAGTGGGCTGCAAAACCATAGCAGTCTCCCTCAGCATCAAGCATGGCAGGGTTGCTGTAACTACTGCCGTCTTTTACCATCATATTGCTTCCTAGGAACCTCAATTCCATTAACACTGTCAGGTGATGGAGTGGATAAAATCAATGCTAAGAGATCTTATTTTGCACTAGGAGAACCTACAATGTACTACATGTTTTCAAAACCTAGAACAGCAGAGCCTTCCATTGCCAATATTTAATGCAAGTTGTATTCAAAAAATTATGATTTAATCATTATTTTGGGTCTTCAAAAATGAAAAGGAGGAGGGTGCTCCATATATTCCTATTAAGCTGATATAACAGCATGAAAGTTATCACCTTAATTGTAAGCAATCTCAGCAGAAAGATCAAGAACTGAACATGGCTCTACACAGTCTTGCACAGTGTATTTTTTTCTGACATGGTCTGCACTGCTCTAATTCAGAGCAATTATGTGCTATAGATAAAGGAAACAGCTTTTGCCTATAGTGCCTTTTCCCACAGACACAAATTCCTGTAAAAAAAAAAATCAGTGTATCCATTCAGCATAATTTTAATAAGAATAAAATACTCACAGGCTCGAAAACTGGTTAGCTTTGGTATAACTTTCTCTTTAAATTGCTGAATAACTTGCTCCACAACTTCACGGTATTTGTTCTGGCCCAAGGCATAAATGTACTGGTCTAGAAGAGGGACATTTGCCAGGTTCCAGATGAATTGCCCTCGATGCAGACTTTTTACTGATGGATGGTGGAATTTCTTCAGAAAAAAAAATAGAGAAAATTGGCCATAAATAAAATACCACAGTCCTGTGATTAAAGGGCTTGATTTGAAGCCCTCATTAACTGTAACAGGTTCTTGATGAAAAGCTACATGACTTCCACTTATTTTCTGTCAACATGTAAACGAATAATCTGAAAGCTGATTAAAGTGACTACCTTGATATCTACACCCATATTCAGCACTTAAATCATTTCAAATCAGTATCAACCCACAGCGTTTCCGTAATGAGACGTGCACGTGGCGGCCCTGAGGGCTCAGCAGTGCGAGTGGCACCCTCGGGAGCGCCAGGATCCTGCAGCTGGCACTGCTGGAAGCTCCCGAAGCCCCGGAGTGCCCGTCGCAAATGCCCTCTTGGCATTTACAAGTGGGAGCTTCTGGGGTTAAGCTGTGGGATCTGCTGGCACATCAAAAATGCTGAGGACAGAAGTACTTTGAAGACATTCAGGACAAAAGTTTTATTTTTATGACAAGTTACTACAGGATCTCAAATGTCCAGGCAGCACACACAGACCCGCAGGCAGTTAGCTGCATGCATCTAACTTTACTTGTCTGGAAAGTAGAGAGAGTCAAATCTGCTCTCTTTGCTTTGCTATTGTACATTCAGGCAGCCTAAATAGTTGGAAGAAGCAAGGCCCTAAACAAAAAACACAGGTTTTAAACTGCTGCAGAAAGCACTGCTTAGTTAGGGAGAAAGCTCTCTGGTGAGTAACCATTGCAGTATTCCCTTTTTTTTCCTGGCCAGATCAGATATTACAGCAAGATATTAATGGGCTACCACACGTGTCAGGTAATAAAAGGTCCTATCTCAACATTCCCACAAACCTTGTCCCCATAAAGCCGCAAACATTAACTTGTTTCCATTTAGAAGTTGAGACCTGCTCAAGCAAAAGGAGAAATGAACCAGTAAAGCAGCTGCAGTGACTGTTTGGTGCGCAGAAAGCGTGGCACTGGTGGATGGTGGGGAAGAAAAAGGCTGTATTTTTTGATGAGTCGTTTGTAGTTCTCCTAGGTACTACTTTTGGTGTAAATAATATTTTACAATTTTACAATTTTACAAATTTACAATTTTAGCAATAACAACAGTATGGTCATTTCTTTAAAATGACAAGCCATGGCTGTTGAGGTCTCATAAGCTAAGGGTGTATGGAACTCTTCCCATCAAAATTTGCTCTCTCATCTAATACTTCTTCTGTGATAGGACATATTGCAGCCATGCTAGCTGGTCTGTATAAATCGTTTCAATCGCATTATAAGAGCGTGACCACAGTGGTTAAAAAGCAGCAGTAAATTATCTTTCTCAATTGAAAAATGCTCTTATAATTTAAGAATGTGGTTAGCAAAGCTGGCAATTCACATTTCATAATTGTCTGAAGCCGGTAGCCAGAACATGAGCAGGAAAGGTTAATGAAAGGCAATAAATAATGCAAGAGTTCTTTTATGCATCAAACTTAATTACTGGCTGATTTATCAGGTCTATAACCCTGTATAATTACAGAGTAAAGGAAAGACTTACTTTGCATTAAAATTACTTGACTGGAAACAGTGTCACAAGTCCCTATTCATCAGTAGAACTGGCCTGATAGGGAACCAACTGCTATTGCTGCTAAATGGCCACAGTTCTGATAAGCAGGAGAAAGGGAGCAAGTCAAAACAAATTCAGAACGGTACATCAGCCAGTTGCGCCTGCCTGACTGGTGCATTATACAGCAGTGCTTTACGTGTTTCTGTGCAAAGAAGCTTTACATGTGATTTCGGCGGCCTATGGTTTACTCTCCTTATGCACCTGGCTTGAAACATGAGTTTTGCTTACTTAAAAAAATTAAAAAAGCCCTTTCTGCCCCTTCTTGGCACAACATTGTATTGTAGCAAGATTTCAAAGGCCATGCTATAAGCACCAACCAGTCATGCTGCTTGAGGAAATGCTTTAATAACAAACAGCTTTCACAGTTACAGCATGGAGCTTGTCATCTTGAAAGCAAGTTGAACTCTGACATCTAGATTCACCAACTTGAATTTGCAGATCAGACAGCAAGCCCAGGAAGAAATAATACATGGGAAATTAATGGAGGATGGAGCAAGAGAAACTCACCTCTGAGAGCGCTTTATCCAAACTGGCAGCGAGCTTACCAATGTCGTACAAGATCTGCGTATTTGCAGCGATTTTTGCCACAGGTACACCCGGCAGGTATGTCAGCAGTCTGACCATGTACTTTTTGTTCCCAGAACCATTACCTAAAAGCAGAGACGCAGTCATTTCAATATGTTGCTGGGTATTAGTTAACGCAAGATGCTGAAAAGGCTTCTACCAGTGCAGAGAGAAAAAAAAAAAAAAAAAAGAAGTCCCAGGTAGCTGACAAAACAGGTTTCATACAAAGACTTGATTTTCCAGCGGTGCACAAGCACGTGCACCTCCGAACATAGGTGCAGGTTCTGGCAGGCTCCGAGCCCTTATGCTGGCGGTGGCCTCTGCGCACCAGGGGATCACCCCGTGCCGCAGACACCGCGTGCGTGGCTGTGCAGCAGGGCTGTAGGCTCAGGGGGCCCAGCTTTTGTACAGGAGTTATAGTGAATGCCACAGCACAATGTTAACACAGCTTTTATTTTAAGCACTGTTAAACCAATTTATTCTGGCATCATGGATAGGCTAGAACTGCATTTTACACCATTCAGTGGTCAAAAAATCTGTAACATTATTTTGTCCATGAGCTTTTTTCCTTGTGTGTGGCCAGGTCCAGGTCAATCCTCGTTTTCTCATATTCATTATACTGAACTTATTTTCTAAGTACTGTCATAATTAATGCTTACTCTTTTCAACTTGTTTAGTTTCTGGTGTTTTAAGTTTGGATTCCTATGGCTGGACATATAGGTCGTGTGATATAAATACCTCAGTGGATGAAAATAAATGCAGGATTTTTACTTTAGATTATCCATTTTGAATCCAGTTTTAGAGATTCTTCCTGTGCAATTTTGCTACAATGAAAACAAGTCCAGCCAATAAATTCCTAAGCCAAAATAGCTAGTAATGAATAAACCAAAAAATCAGTCAACAGAAATTAACTGGAAAAATAGCCAAGGTAAAAAAAAACTTAACCCTTTTGCCATTTCCACCCTCCCTATCAGCTGCAGCCCAGTCTCTGCAGAAACTGCCCAGAATAGGAGCAGTCTTGCACCAGACTTCAAGGCTGACCTAGAGGTGCTTAGGGCAGCGCTCGGATCTCGGCAGCTCTGCGCTCTCGTGCCCATCAGAGCTGCCTGGTGTCTCTTGGGCTTTTCTTCTATTCTTGATATTTTTCGCCCGCGAGGAAGCACGACCCTGGTGCTCTCAGCAGCATCTCTCTGCGCTCCAAAGTGGCTGTGTCCTCAGGGAAGCTCTGTTTTAAAAGCTGCAAGAGATGTGGGTCAGGGTCTATACTTAGACTCGAGAAAGTCCCAGGCTGCTGCTGCCAGCACTGGGGAACGTTGTGTGAGGAAGCCGAACACCAGGAGGCCGTTAAGAGCCTCCGGCTCAGTTTCAACCTGCCCTCGCTCACTCAGGCAGTGCCGGTTGCCGCAGTTAACCCAAGTTTGCATCGGTGCCACGCGGCAGAAGGCGGCTGCTTGCGGAGCCGGTTCGAGTGCCGCGCTGCAGCGCAGCGAATGTGCGGGGCCGTGGCGGCAGCGCTCACCTGCGGGCACCAGCGACATGATGCCGTCCTGCCTGGTGGGGCAGGGCGTCGCTGACGGGAAGCCCTCCGCGCTCAGGAACATCATGGCCCGCGTCTGCGCTTCGATGAGCTCCGGCTCCTGGCTGTCCGCCCAGTTGGTGATTTTGAGGACGTACTCAGGAGCGCCCCCCGGCCCCCCTGCATCCCCCGAGACGCGCACATGGAAGTTCTGGTCGTCGTAGCTGGGGAGAGGCCGGATCCAGGACACCTTGAACCCAAACACGCTGTCAACCACCTCACACGCTTCCTTCTCGCCAAACGCCGGCTTGGTGAGCGCCTGGCAGGCGTTTCCGGAGGACATCGTGTCTCTAGGAGAAAAAACAGGCTGGAAGGTCTCTGGGATCTGGCAGGAGGGGCCAAAAAGGGCACTTGGGCACGGGTGGAGGTTTGTGGCGTCTCGTGCATGGGGAAGCACAGCGAAGGCAGCCCAGATTTCACACCCCCAGAGAGGTGCGCTCACCCCTTCGGGAGCGAGAAGCGAACAGCTGAACAAGTAGCACCGTTTTACTAGTTAATAGTAAACAGCAGCACAACCTGGCACGTGGGCAACCAGGAGGGGTCTCCTAAGGAAGAGGCTTACCAAATTCCCAGCCAAAAGCTTCCAGACTGAAATCTGCAAAAGAAGAAAAAAAAAAAAAAAAAAAGGAGAACTATTTCAGGGGGCACTGCATGTTAAAACAGGCCTAATTTTCCTTCTTAACTCCTGCGTTATGAAACGCTCAGCAAACCTCACAGCTGTGCCGTCCCTCACCGCGTCCCGCGCCGGCTCCGCACCGCCCGCCCTGGCGCAGCCTCTCGCGCTGCAAACCTTGGACCCTCGGCCGGCAGCGCCGACCTTCGTCCCGCCGGGAGCTGGAGCCTCGGCCGCTTCTGGAGGGGCCTCTGCTTCCCCCGGCCGGCAAGGGCCGCGCAGAGGCCTGCGAGGCGCCTGCGCCACCGCTTCCCAGGGCGCCATGGCCGGCGCGGGGAGCCGGGGCCGGCACTCGCTGACATCCTTGCGGTCACCCGGCCGCTACGGGAGGGAAGGATCCTAGAGCTGGCGCGTGGGGTCCCCTTGCAGCCTGCGCTCGCCTGGCTTAGCGAGGGATCGACCGTGCGCTCAGACAGAGTCTCCTTAAAGCGTTTGCTCCCAGTAGCAGGGTAAACACTGAGGAGGGCACCGTTGTGCTCTTTGTTTTCAGATGGCCTTTTAGGCCAGGAAACACATGTCTTCCTGGTGAGAAAGGGAAGAATATTTTCAAGAATGCTCCACTGGTATCGACCGAGAAATAAAATTTACATCTGCTTATTTAAAAAACAAAAAAAAAAACAAAAAAAAAAACTTATCAGCATGCAAGGTAAAAAACACTAGAGAATTTTTTGATTGAAAAATCATTCACCTATAATAAACCTGAGGCACCTCTCAGGATGTGCCCTGGAGTACAGCAGAGGCCACATCCTGATCATTTGTCCTGCCCATGAGAATTTTAGACCTCATTGAAACACTGCTATAACCCCCCTCTTCCAAGCTCTGTACTCTTCTGCTAGATCGATACAAATCTCCTTTTGCAACTCCTAATGGAAAACATGAGTTAAGCTTCACAATATTTAAGGTCCAACATCACAGAATTATAAGCTGAGAAAACAGGAAGTAGAAAAGGCTTAAGTAGAATCAAAAAAAGAAAAATATATATATATATATGCATGTGTATTTCTTAAGGTAGTCCAGCTATTAAGAATCCTCTGTCAGTTCTACTGTGTCAGTGGGAGCTGTTTTGCTAAATACATTCATTTGAAAGTATTACTTTAATCCAATAGGGAAGATAAAAAAGGGAATCTGTTTCTCTAAGAAAAAAAAAAAAAAAAAAGATGAAAGTTGCCTGGATTTTGTTCTCTTCATTTTAGACCAAAGGCTGTTACAACGACTGACCAACTACTAAGAAATATTCTTACCTGCTGGGCCCCTCTCCCCCAGCTGATCTCCCGGGTAGGCTTTTCCAGGATAAGAGCACTCCGAAAAAGCATCAGTCCCCTCTCCTGGTGTGAGGCTGGCCCAGGGTTTAGGTCTCTGCAGCAGAAGAGATAGAGCAGCAGGGCATTTCCTTGCAAGGCTTCTGCCCAGGATTCACCTCAGGATACATAAAAGTCAGATGACACCAATTCTCTCCATAATTAAGCAAAATTATGATGTATTTCACAGATTTATAATTTGTCTAGACCAGTTAAGTCTTGCATTTAGCTTCCAGGCAGTAGCACCAACACTTACAGCTTCTGGACTCCCATCCTTTGGCACCCTGTGCCGGGGGACACACACGTGTTTTGAGAACCAGCATTGCGCTTTGGGCCTCTTCTACTCTCACCTCCAGGAAAGAGCAGACTTGGATAATTAAGCATCTCTGGGTTGAACGTCAGCCTAACCACACGTCTGCCCAAAGCGAGTTTCCAGAGCAGGTCAGTGACAGATACACCCAAATCGCTCCTAAAAATCTCGTGATAGCCGTAAGCTCAGAACACCACAAATGTATCTTTGGTTAACAGCCAGCTTTAACCAGCCAGCATGATTTGATTTAAATTATAAATGAAAGCAGATAATTTTATTTTTCTTCAGGAAATTAAGTTGCTCAGAAGGCATTTGCTATAATTAGTTATATTAAAACTAGTTTGCTATTGCAACTAATAGCTGGAGGGCACAGTCCATGTTTGCACAGATGGAACTAAACCTCGTCCAGCTAGCACAGAAAACCTCCTTCCAGACCAATTAAAACATGCTCTGAACCCGAATGTGAGACACTCTAAGGGGAAAGCCAAACCGCTGCCCCGATATACCCTTCTCTTTCCTTACCCTATCCTTTTTAAACATAAAATTATGGTGCCATTTTAAGTTTATGCCACACAGTCTGTTCAAATAGATAGCAGCATACAAGAACTGTGATACAATTTTCTTTATTAAAAATAATTTACAACATCAGTAACATTTTATGCACAATTGTCAGCAACTGAACTCTTAAGATATATCTATACAATACTTGTTGAACTTAAAACTTACACTGTTTTGTTGGCTTTAAACAGCAGACATTGATTTGCAGTTTCTTAAATATGATTAATATACATTGTTTCATGTCCTTATACTTAAGTGTAAAATTTATAAACACCAACACTATCCCAAGGCTTTATAGCTTGGGAGGGGACGGGTGGGGGAAGGAGGGGTGAAAGGAGAGAGAACATTTAGAAAAATTGGGATAGATCCTTCTCCGAATCAACCTGGAGAGAGAACTACTAGGTTAAATACATCTAACAGAGTCACTTCTGCAGAAAGGAGCATTTCCTCCTATGCGTTAAGATACTGGAAAGAGGTCTAATTGCACAAAGGTTGTGTGATCACAACAGTCCTCCCAACTGTTCTGTACCAGGAAGCCAACTTCCCACTTAGTGGCGCTAAGCTAGCGGGATCCTAGCAGTGTGTTCAAAGCTCCTCGGGCAGCGCCAGGCTGAGCTGCTGCGAGCGGCACGGGGTCAGGCAGGGGCACCTTTCTCAGCACCTCCCTGCCCCGGGAAGAGCGAGAGGTGGGAGCAGTAGCAGCACCCTCAGCACCCGCTGCCTCCAGTCGTGCGGCTGGGATGGGTTTGAGCCAGGAGCTTCCCAAGGCCTGGAGCAGGTTTGGGATGGACCTGCTAATGGCAGGAGCCTGGCCTGGACAGCAGCTGCACTTCCAGCTCTTCCATAGATTTTAAGGCATAGGAGTGCAGCAGAAAGTCACTATGGTAATGGAAACTGCCAAGCCTCTTACCAGAGCTGACTAGCTTTAATTATCAGCAATAACTTGTTGATACGTCACCTCCCTTTAAATTGCACTTAATTTCACAATACTGGTTTCCCTCGCCAGGGCTGGGATCACTGTCTCCTTCTGCAGCAACACGTGAGATTGCCTGAGAGGCTGCGGGTTCCACTTGAGCAGTAGCAGTTACACAAGCTTTAAATGGTTAAGTAGCAGTATTTGGATTTATCATCCGCAGGAAGCATCACGTGCCAGCGCTAGGAAATCCTGCTTCCTCCCCCATAATGAACATGCATTTTCTTGAACTGGCAGGAATATATTCTCAAGCTGGAAAGACGTAGTAGACATCGTTAAAGTAGGAGAAAATCTGCTCATCAATAACTCTTGAAAAAAAGCAAAGGTGTACTACAGAAGAGAAACTCGATCAGTTGCATACAATATTAAAAATGCACTAATTTATTACCCATAGCAGTAGTATGAGTCACTGGAATGGTTTTTATCTGGACTAGAGGAAAAAGCACAGCAAAACTAGTGAAATATAGGAACAGAATATACAGAATTTCAAACTTTAAAGATTTTTTTCCCCATAAAGATTAAAGATAAACCACAAAGTTATGCCAATGAAAAAAACTCGTATGACATTTGAACTGTCCCCTCAAATTAATACTTTATAATAATTAGGTCATTTTTTTTTTAAAATGCCAGAAACATACTAAAAGATTTGAATGGTTATTCCTCTGTTAGCCTGCAAATCAACTGCTTAGTGTCTGGGATAAGTTTTGAGCATACGCAGCAAAGATAGAGTCCTCTTGAAAGTTCCAGTGTTTAAGATAACACTTATCAAGAGCAAAAGTCTTAAAGCAAAAACCTTGTCAATTTATAGCTCAGTTACTGCAGTTTTCTCCTCCAAAAGAAATTAGTCTCTATGTAACTGCAAGCCATATTTTAAAGTGAAGCTGTTCAAGTTACAGCAGCACAGAAATAGTGACCTGAAGCTAACAGTAAAAAGTCATTTTAACAAATCAGAGCTATAAATGTTTCAAGTTGTAAAACTTTTTTTTTCTTCCAAAAACTGTGCATCTTCCACGAATTTTAAATAGAAAATAGTGGTTTTTTTACTTCTAAGTGGGCTGACAGTTGATAGCAATTACAGCTATGTAAGAACGAGATTTGTTTAGAATTCTGGTAACAGGGGAATGTCACTTGTTTAGAGGGGCTGTAAATAACATCATATTAGAAAATATCAAAAGGCCATATGGCTACCTCAGCTATTGAACATTTTACAAGTAAAGCAGATACAAACCATATTTAAAGCAGAATTAAAACAGTTCAAATGTGCGTTTAAAGATTTTTAAAAGGTTAAAATACAAAAGGAAGTGCTTCAGTTACCAATACCAGAACCAGTACAGCAAACGCTGATGTCATAACAAGAACAAACTGCACCCCCTGAAGCAAACACAAGCTTTTCAATGGAAGCGTGTTAGCTTGCCAAAAAGCTGGGGATCACCCTTAATCAGCACTGAAAAAAAACATTATTGCAGGTTGCCTTTTTTTTCTGTTTTTTTTTTTTTTTTTTTTAAAGACTCAGGAGTGTTGCCCATGAAAACTTCATATTTCTAGCACACAGTATTTCATAATGCGAGCAGTGTACCCAGATATGATACAGGACACAATGGGCCTCACATGGATCCTTTCTGTTCAGCCCACAATTTAAAGAACAAATTCAAAACTGATAATCTCTTCAATTCTGGATGCCCTAAAAATCCATTAGTTTGGCCTTTAACATTCCATACCTTCTGCTACCTTTAAACCAACAAACAGCAGTATACAGATTTACAGGGGCAAAAACTAAGGGGAAACAACTTCAGAAAATCTTCTTACATAATAATCTTCAGCACAATCAGTTTCAGATTTCGCATAGTTTATTTACAAAATGGTCTGATAAAACATCCCCCTCCATACTTACAGCTCTCTGCCACAACACACATGTTGATTTTAGCAATGTTTAATAGCACCATTAGAATATTATTTAAAATCAGGAAGGATCTTGTTGCAGTTACAATGATTCACAATCTTTTACATCCATGGACGAAGTAACTTTGAGCACACTAGGACTGTTTGCAGTTCCACAGTACAGATTCCTGGGTTCACACAAGGCATTTTCAGTATTACCAGTTATGCAAGGTACCCACAGAGTCAGTAGCTACTATAAGAATCTTCGCGCCACAAAGTTTAGACTTCCACCATATTTGTATAACGTTAGCTCCATATCATTTTCAAACAAGGCAACTGCGCTGAATGCTTTTCCAGTGCTTGTCTTTGAAAGAAAAACAAAAAAGAGACCAGTTAAAGGGTTTTACTTTCCCTTGCTTACGGCCAGCTAACAGTATAACCACAAATGCCATCTAAGACAAACCGATTCAGGCCTCTTATCCACCACTGCAGAACAAGGCACCGCAGGGGACAGAACCAAGGCTGATTTTACCGCACGCAATTGAGTCCAGCTGGGAGCATATTATGCCCTTACCAGTAGATGAAAGAAAGAACTATTTTCCTAAGAAAGTCACAAAGTATGTAGAAAGTAAACTGCTACAGGTATGCGGTTCCTTCATGTAGGATGGAAGCCTGAAGCCTCTCAAACACCTGCATTCTTGTTTCCAAGAGCCCCAGTGAGCAGAGATTCGACTCTGCTGTAACGCAGTGTGTGTGTGTACGGGTGGGATAGAAGGGGGTGCATGCAGAAAACAGTGAAGAATTTCAGGCTGCATAAGAGGTTGAGTAGTGAGAAGACACTAACTAAAATGGTTATATATTCTCTGGGAAGCTTCAAAACCCATGGCAAACTTCAGCCAAAACTGATCTTCCTTTCAAAGGCTATGAGCATTTTTTTTCTGCATTTAACTATTGGCACGTTCATAGTTAAAGAAATATATTGCAAAGGTACCTTAATATCCAAAGTCATTCCTGGTGACAGTTCTTGAGGGAACAATATAGAAAACTGCTCTCTGCCAGTGAGACCCAGAGTAGTTGGATTTTCCCCAGGAAGAAACTGAAGTGGAGCTATGCCAATTCCAATCAACTGACTTCTATGAACCTTCTCATAGCTTTCAGCTAGAACAGCTTTAACACCCTGCAGAAACAAGTCATTTTCATTTGTCAGTACAGTAAGTTTAAAAAGAGAAATGCAAAAAACTTCAAACACTTGGTTTTATGCTCAAACTCCTCTAATTCAAGCTCAGGATTAGAATGGGTACTTTGTATGAGTCCTGTTAGAAAGCAGGAAACACCTTTTACAAAGCAGATGAAAGCAGGTTAGCCAGAACAGAACCATGCCCTATGAAACTAAAGTTTAGAAAGCAGAGGGACATGGGTGCAATCATAGAATGCTTAAGGTTGGAAAGGACCTCTAGAGATGATCTAGTCCAACCCCTCTGCACACGTAGGGTCACCTAGAGCAGGTGGCTCAGGACCGCGTCCAAGCGGGTTTGGAAGATCTCCAGAGAAGGAGACTCCACAACCTCTCTGGGCAGCCTGTGCCAGGGCTCTGTCACCCTTTCTGTTAAGAAATTTTTCCTTCAGTTCCTGAGGAACTTTTGGTGCTTCAGTTTGTGGCCATTTCCTCTAGTCCTGTCAGCGGCCACCACTGAGAAGAGGCCGCCCCATCCTCGTCACTGCTTCCCTCGAGGTCCTTATAGACACTGATCAGGTCTCCTCTCAGCCTTCTCTTCTCCAGGCTGAACAGGCCCAGCTCTCTCAGCCTTTCCTCATAGGGCTGATGTTCCAGGCCCCGGGTCATCCTTGTAGCCCTGCGCTGGACTTTCTCCAGCAGCTCCACATCCCCCTTGTACTGGGGAGCCCAGAACTGGACACAGTACTCCAGATGTGGCCTCACCAGGGCTGAGTAGAGGGGCAGGATCCCCTCCCTCGACCTGCTGCAGATGCTCTTCCTAATGCACCCCAGGATCCCATTGGCCTTCTTGGCCACGAGGGCACTGCTGCCTCATGGTCAGCTTGTCATCCACCATGACGCCCAGGTCCCTCTCTGCAGAGCTGCTCTCCAGAAGGTCAGTCCCCAGCCTGTACTGGTGACTGGGGTTATTTTTCCCCAAGTGCAGGACCTTGCACTTGTCTTTGCTGAATTTCCTAAGATTTCTCACTGCCTAGTTATCCAGTCTGTCCAGGTCCCTTTGGACAGCAGCGCAGCCCTCTGGCCTATCAGCTACTCCTCCCAGTTTGGTATCATCAATTAGCAAGCAGAAAATCCCAGATGGAATCTAGTAGCTTCTATTACTCCCAAACTGTAAAAGAGTAATCATCTGGCTCAGAATGTATTTTCAACAGTAGTGGAATCTGGATACAGTTTCCAATAGCTAGATGCTCAACATTATACAGAGGCTAAAGAGATACCAACAGTAAGTATCGAATTTGTTTCAAAGACCTGAATTCCTGTTTGAGAGTCAAAGTTACACATTTCTAAAATTCATTTTTATCTTTCCCACCACTCATTCAATTGACAAAGATTCTAGTAAAGAAACTACAAGCACATTTTTTAAAAAAACATGCTATTCTACTCAAAGTAGAAGACAGTTGCTAGACACATTTATGCCCCAAACTAAACATTTAAGTATTTACATGAAGAAAAAACAAACAAAATCTAGCAGTACCAGTAAAAAAGGTCCTTTTGCAGCCCAGTCTCTTGAGCTGCCAAGTCCATACTTCTTTCCCGCTAAAATAATTACAGGGATGCCTTCCTTCTGGTACAACTCCGCGGCTTCAAACACATCTAGCTGTGGATTAACAAAGCAAAATAGTTTGAGCAAGTTCAAAATACATATTGCAGTTTTGGAGAAGCCACAGAAGTCAATATATTTTTACCGTTTGTCCTGATGGAAAGTGGATTGTTTTAGGAGCTGGTTTTCCTATGAATTTATTCAGAAGCTTGATATTTGCAAAGGTACCTCTTGTCATCACAGCATCATTACCTCTTCGAGCTCCGTAAGAGTTGAATTCACGAGGTGTGAGTCTACGGTAAAAACGTAAAGGAAACAAGCAGATTTAAATTTTGTGATTTTAAATTAATTTATGATTGTTAGATAATTATTGCAGTACCTCTTAAAACTACTAAATCTTCAGTGCACGATGCAAAGAAGTAATTTTGCAACAAATGCAATTATATTAGACTGAACAAAATTTGTAAATCATTGGTAGATAATTCATCAGCAAAGCTGCAATTTTAAATTCATTTTCTGTGACTTCTTTATAAAGTATTACCATTGAAATGGCACTTGCAGGAGAGTTATGGGGTGACTGTTCTAGGTCAAAAGAGCCATTTAGGAAGAGAAGCACATTTACTAGTCTCGCCACTTCTACCAGTGTATTTATTAATAAATATTGTCCCAAAACGGTAGCTTTACTCATACACCAAGCATCTATCCTGGGAGCAGAGGCCCCTTAGTTCTTGCTTCCCCAATACTGCCACTCATTTAGCCCAAACACAACCCTTACAAGCAGAGCCCACAGCACAGCTGACTATTCTGTCATGCTCCACCAATACTGCAGAACTACACAGCCCTTGACAGTACAGCCCAGCAAGGCAGCTCCCAAGCTGCTCCAAGACACAGTGCCCAGGAACTCGGCATCTCGCCACGTTTGTGTCCTCAGAATTTCAGCAGAGGTAAGAGGCACCATTGCCACCACGGGGAGGTGCTGCCAGAGCACCAAGTTCACATCTGCAGAACATAGCTCTGTTCCTCAAGTGATACAGATTTCTGGAACTTCTCATCCATTCTGTACATCTTATCTGATTGCTCGAGGCCCATAACAGTTGCTAACTTCATATTCACAGAAAATAACTTATCTGCCTTTAAATTAGTAAGCTATTTCTGCTTTGGCAAATATTTGGCAGCAGACATTACAGTAACATCAGAATGAGCTCTTTAAGAGGTCTCAGTTGTTTGATGCAACCTTAGACTCCAAGATACCTTATCACTTATATATCCCAGTAAAGTTACTATTCTGTTTTAACCATGTATAATTGCCCCTTGATGCAGACAGGCATTTATAAATTATAGCAGCAATTACAATCAGTTATTTGACCCATGAAATGATCATCTGATCTAATTAGAAGCGCTTAGTATGAATGTTAAATCCTTACCCTTTGTTGGTGAGATACTTAGCAGCAGCACTGCTCCTCGCAATGCTTCCAGCAGGGGATATGTGATCTGTGGTTACAGAATCTCCCAAATACAGCAAGACGTGGGCATTTTCAATAGGCTGTGGTAGAACTGGTTCTTTGGCCTAGAAGAAAGGAGAAAGCCCAGATATTTCTTCCAGGATTCTTAGAGACCTAAAGCGGTATAATCTGTATCTATAATATACTGTATTATATCTGTAATATATTAAGGCATATTGTTATACAAGCTCCACTCACTCCAGTGATATTCCAGTATTTACAAGACTGAGAAATATTAATGCTAAGTTATTTTTAAATGGCCAGTCTCTACTGGAATAGCTTTTCCTCTGCTTAAGTGTAGTGTTTGTAATGTGGTGGCTAGATTCAAAGTACTCACAAGTTTTTCAAAAAAGGAAGGACATCTGATATAAGTAGATTTCAAATCCCAGGGGAATAAAGTTGACTCAGGTGCTTCCAATAAGTTCCACCGTTTGTTTCCTTTCTACAAAAAAAAGCCACAGAACAGAGAAATTGGTCTATGACTTTTTTACATTCTGAAAGCAGACTTACTGGTTTTCTTCTGAATTTATGTATAAGCATACAAAGCACACTTTTTTTTTTTTTTTTAAAAAGAGTCCTATTTTAAGTGTCCATCTCATTTAAATCTCCCTTTACTTGTTAAAAAAGTCTATCCAATCACATTCAACTAGAAAATCCTACAAACATACAATGAAATTCAATTTCTTAAGGTAAAACAAAAAAACCTTTACCTCCATTCTTTCTTTCAATTCTTTAAACATAGATGATATTACACACTCTTCCTCCACTGTGTGAAGTTCTTTTCGAGTGGGCCAAATATCTCGTAAGTAGATACTTTTGCCATTAATGCCAGTGCCTGAATAAAATTTTAAACATAATGGTAATTATGAAGAAAAAAAATATATTAGACTTCATATATTCAGACTCTTCACAGAGGGTACCAGATACATCAAGCACTTCACTAGTTAAGTGGATGTTTTATTTCATCTGCTAAAAATAGCTAGTATGATTAGACTTTCTCTTTAAGTATACTGTTCTTCTACACCCAAGAGCACACAAAGAAACCTGTTCCAGGCCTGCTCTAGATGCAGAAGAGGCAGTCACCACTGCAAGCCCAAGAATCTCAGCCCGCTTCCGAAACACAAGAGGTAAAGAAACAGTTACCTAAAGGCTCAGTCTCCAAGTCTATTCGAACAGTGCCTGCGATAGCATACGCAACTACCAGCGGTGGTGAAGCGAGGTAGTTGGCGCGGACACAGTCACAGAGACGCCCTTCAAAGTTCTTGGTTCCAGACAACACTCCACAGGCAACGATATCCCCCTAAAAAGCAAAAACATGTATTTTCTTTTTTTCAGAAGACTAATATTTGTTGGTACCTCAATTGTGCTTCTTTTTGTTGACTGAAGTCTTAATGTCCCACCTCAAGTATTTATTCTCTTCAATTTAAAGGCATTCTGCTCTCTCCCACTACCTTTACTCCTCCTCCCACCATCTCCTATTCACTCCTGATCCACTGATGTTTTGACTTCTAGTTACTAGAGGGAGCTCCTCTGATTCCTAACATTTTATTCTACCTCACAGTAAAAAGTGCTGTAGCTGTTTTATACACTGCTCACTAAAAGTAGTCAAGCACATAGCTCTTTAAAACCTGTTGCTCATTTATGATACAAAATCTGCACATTTCTTCATCTTTACATTTATCTTAGAATTAATGTTTGTATGATTACAAAGACTGTTTATATTTATTCTACATAGCAATGACTTACATGGCTTCCCTCGATATGTAGCAGATATGTAAAAACCACAAGCAGAGTTCGAAGAATAAAGCCTCTTCTGCACAGATTAATCATGTAACTGGGTAAGAATCTGGCTAAATATTATATCTAAAGTATTCACTAGTCTTGCAGCTATACCTGTTTTATTGCATTCCTGATGGCTTCTGGCAAGGGAGCAGTGTTTCCAACACAGGTTGAACAGCCATAACCAACCACCTCAAACCTACATTGAAAAAAATATCCAATTAAGTAGCACATTAAGTTAAGAACAACTTGTTAGCAAAACTTTTTGAAGACTTTTTTTCATTAGTAATAACTAAGTTTTTTTTTTTTGTTTTGTTTTGTTTTTTTTTTTGTTGTTTTTTGTAATTAGGCATTTAGGAAGTTAATTACAGGGCATCTCACTGATGTAACTGGGAAGTTACAGGCCATCTTGACTAATTTCAAGAAGTTACGTAACTGTAATAGTTTGAAATACTTTAAGATTTGAAGTTTGGAAGGAAGTTTGAGATACTTTGACTTAAATGAAGCAAAGCAAAGGCAGTAAACATTCAGAGCAGCACAGCTGGACACTGTTGCAGAATTATGAACACAGTCTAACTATTGTTAGCAAGAATCCAAAACTTGCTAAACACCCCATGAGTAATGGCAAGAAACAAGTATGGATTGTCCTGATGAATTTATATTCAGCTTCCACTTTGAAATATATAGATGTATGCAGCATGTGGAAGATTTGTTATGCATGAATAGGTCACCATGAAAACCAGAACTCAAGGGCAGCCATTTACACAGTGTAAGTTGCAAGCTGAAAACAAACCTCAGTAAAAAAAGCAAGATGACAGTCAAAATTACAACTTGGTAAGGTTAAGAAACAAATCCCCATCAAGAACCACCATGTGTGCCAGCCTATATAAAATCCACATGTAGTGTTATTTTTTTCTTAAACTGCAAATGAAGGAGGCAGAACTTACCCAAGTTTACTGAGGTATGGTAACACTCCACTTGAACTGAGGTAATGCGTAACCATTCCACTACCGGGCGACAAGCTGGTTCTTATGTAGGGCTTAACCACTAGGCCAGCTTCAACAGCTTTTTTGGCCAAAAGTCCTATAAAAATAAGACAGGTTATGGTTCTGATCTCCTTTAAAAGAAAACCTGCATGACGACACTGTTGTACATTAAAGCAACAAGTTTTACTTGTCCTCTATCTCCTTATTTTATTAATTATTAAAGCAACTATCTGATGAATAAAGTTATTTAACTTGTAACAAGCCAGGTCTATGCTCTCATTCTTCCCACAGATGCCCACTTTCTTTTCCATAAGAAAAGGCTTATTTTTCACTTCCTACATGACAAATCAGGGCAGAGTCGTTTATTCTTATACTGACACAGACTGCAGCCTTAAAGGGAAGCTTGTCTGTGCCACAGGGGACCTCAAAAGAGGAGAGCAAGGCCTGAGAAAGGATTAACTGTTCTGGGAAAATTGTATGCAGCCAGTGGAGGGTTACACATAAACAGTTAAGCAGAAAGCAGTGGGCTTCACAATCTGGGCTTGATTTCTAAATTCTGCTGCTGATTGTCCAGGTCAAGCTGCCATCCAGAGGTCATTTAGGACCGAGTCAAAGCTAAAGTCCACCTCCAGCAACAAGCGTGTCAACACATGCGTTCATCTGAAAGGAGTCCCAGCCAGGTTACCTTCTGAAATGCTACCAAATATAAATATTTTGGAACTATCACAATGAATCCTGTCTTATGGCACAAGCTCAGAGACTGTATTATGCCCAAGCAACTTGCTAATATAATCTCCAGAACATGTAACAAAATTAGGGCTAAAAACACATTGAGTTAACTTTCAGCCCAAGTCAATACAGAGAACCTACAACAGTGAGGGTAAAGGCTGTGGCAACACAGGGGCAATACTAAGACTCAGCTGGTTCTCATCGGTCACAACATACCTGCAGCAAGCATGACGGATGGATTGCAATTATTTGTACAGCTGATTACTGCAGCAATAACAACACAGCCGTGAGAAAGTTGGTACTCATTTCCTTCATACTGAACAGGCACAACGTCATTCTGCTTCTCAGCTGCAATCTGAAACCCTTTAACACCAGACTAGATGACAAAAAACACGTGTCAGCAATTGTTATTCTATACAGAGTGTGACATCACAGCAACACTCACAACAAATCTCACCCTTCCTCCTTCATAATTACGGTGGGAACAACTGACAGTCAGAGCATGATCAGTCCTCACTACCGCGTCCTGACACACATAAAATAACTCCTTATCTTATGTCTGATTTTATACAATACTTGGTCTGAATTAGCAAAACCAAGGTGCTAATATTGTGGCCAGCTCCCAGTTCTAAATGATGAAGATGCATCCTATGCTGCAAACATTAGAAACATGGGCTGAGTGAACGCATTTTCCCTATAGAGTCAAGACAAGGCAATTAACTTGCTAAGAGTGATAAAACAGGAGGGAAGAGATCAGAACTCTGAACGGTTTCAACTCTCCAGTCTTCCTCTCCTCCCTTACCATAAGGCAAGTTGGTGCTTTCTTTGTTTCTAATTCTAATTGTTTGGGAAATTAAGCAAAATTCAGCTGGTTTAAAAAACTCTGAATAATTAACCTTTTTGCAATAAATAGGCATTTTCCCAATCCCTATTTACTACTTAAATTTAATGTTTTCCTCTCTACAATATTTTTGACCTAAACTATGAGATTAAGAATTTCTGAACTTCATGTTCATGACAAATATCTAGAACTTACCAGCTACTACTTTGGGGACACTTGTCAAACACGACAAGAGTACCCTTAGATGATCTGTTCATAAAATAATAATGAGCGCTCAGCAGGTATGCACAGAGTAAGTAAGAACAGTTATTCATGCAAATCACAGGGAGTGCCTTTTGCAGAGTACATTAACACAACAAACCTTTTCATTTAAGCAGGCTTGGAAATCACTTTTCATGTTATTAATAGCCACTCTATCTTGGGACCTCTTGGGGCCACTGACGTATGGAATTATAGAACTTAGACTAATTTGTACTACCTGCAAAAAAGAAAGACACATACATTACGAATCACAGCCTAACAATAAATTTTATATACTCTTTTAAGGCAGCTGTGCCCTATTTTGTGTAAAAAAATTGATGTTTCAAGACAGTAAAACTCAAGGCTTACATTTTTAAGAATGTTCATTATAGAGGATTATCAATCTTACTCAAACGTTTTAACATTATCTACCTTTCCCACAAAACTTACCTGGTCATCTGCAAGGACCAGGAACTCAGTAACTCGTAACTGATATGAACATTTCCTTCCACCCTCACACCATGTTTTGCAGGCATACTCTGCTTCTCAAAACCATGAATTAATAAAGGCAATGAGAAGTACAGTGAAATACCAAATTGTTAAAAGGATCAAATATATGCAGAAATAAGTCATTCCAAACATACCTGGGAATATTCAGGTTCTCCAGAAGAACTCTCATCATTTCTAAATAACTTCACAGCTTTAAGATATGCTTCTATGACCTCAAGCCTGGCCTTGTCAAAACCTAAAAACAACATTTTCAAATATGAGAACAGGCATATTTAAAAAAAACCTCCATGCCCCACCCATCTGCACAAACTTAGAAATTGGTAGTTTCAAGCATATAAAATTATTCTCGAATATCCAGACTCCCTGTTTTTCAAGGCAAACCACGTCATGTCATACACTCCAGGAGCTATTCAGAAAGGATACTGAAATTTCAGTATCTATGATTTTTTTAAACAAATAAGCAAACAAAACCTTAAGTTTCCTCCTTATATTAAGGAACAAGAAAAGCTGCTTCAACTCTAGCATAATTAAATTAGTGAACTTGAAGCACTAATCTGCCAAGTTTTTCCTCTATTAAGATTTATTCAGCTAATACTGGTTTAGTTGACAATAGTCAGTACTACTGCCTACTGTCAGAAAGTCAGTTTTGCTTGGTCTGCACTCACCAGACAAAGCACATTTGTTACCCAAAGTGTCTAACTTGCATTTAAAATGACAGACTTTAGCTCCAGACAGGCTTACTAATACAAATGGACTTTCGGACTTTTTGTTTGTTACCTTGTGGTTTTCTCCATTGTTCTAGTCTGATGAGAACGGACATCTTGCTACCTTAGATTAACATGTCAGTGAATTAATCCTCTTTCAAATAAAAAACATTGGGGGAGGGAAGGATTAGACATGTTGTGATTTATTTTGCAGTTTCACTTATTTCTTGAACAGTCTAGAAGATTAGGTTTTATTTTTGTAGAGAGCTTGCTGGTGGTTAAGACAACAATAAAAGAAGACTACAGTAAAAACTGTAGCAAAGGAGCCTCCCCATTATAGCTTGTAACTGTAAAGTGGATTTTATACATAAGTTCCAAGTTAGCACTCTGCAGAAAAGAATCACCATTTAAGACACATTGTTGGTTTTACACAAAAGTATATTGCACCAAAATCACTAATATAATGAAACATTGCTTTAATTCTGCCCTTACCTGTATGTTTTAAGTGCCTCAGTGTCACATTATCAACAGGGAAAAAGCTCAGAATAGCACCATATTCAGGACACATATTTGCTATTGTGGTTCGGTCTGCTACAGACAGCTGGGAAACTCCACTCCCAAAGAATTCAACAAATTTTCCAGCGACATCAGCTTGCCTAAGTTGCTGTTTAAAAGAAGAGGACAGTAACATCTGAAATGTTAAGAGGTACAATGTAAGCAGTGTTTACTGCAGCTTTAAGTTGTGAATGTTTAAGATAAAAAGCTGGACCCATAAGGCACATTTTGCAAAAAAACAAAGTTTGAGGTTCTGGAAGCTGATATAAAGAACACTGCTACCTGCAGCTTAGTTCTTCAGGTTCTCATTCAGGAACAGAGAGATGCTTGTTCAAACATGTCAGAAAGAACTAGAAAAATATATTTTCAGAGCAATCAAAGCCTTTAAATGCTTTGACACCAGCTCTTCACCTACTAAATTAGAGATCGTTTGTGCTGCTTGGTGGCAAACCCTTGGCTTCAGAAAAGATATACTAGTTCTGCAAGTACACAACTATAGCCAGGCCAAGGATCTTACAAGATATTTTTTAGGGACAAAAAGGGATCCAGAACAAGTTCTAGGACTACAGAAAAAGCCTACATGGTACCAGTTGGTATGAGAAGGGAAAAAACACAGGACAGTAAAGTTCTTTTTAGATAAGCAAAAGGACTATAATTACAACATGGCAGCAGTAAAATCGCTTAGAAGACCTTTAATTAGAAAGGATTTAGAGCTTATTAACACCTTTTTGTATAACCACAGTTAAAGGCATACCACAGATACTCTCAGCATGCAGTTCAGCTCTCAACCATCCCTGTTAAAACCTGTAACCAAGCGCTGCCTGCAAAGGTACCGAGCTCCTACCTTGGTGATGCTAAGGACAATGTCTATGGACGTAGCAAGCGGGCTGGCCGTGCCTGTCAGCTCGCAGCCAACCACCTCGGGCAATGTGAGGGTAACCGGCATCCCCAGCATCACGGCTTCTGTTTCGATCCCCCCGACGCCTGGAGGGAGAATATTCTTTTTTTTTTTTTTGTCATCACTTTAAGTATTTGAGACTAAATATTTGGAAGTCCTCATTAAAACTTAACAACTGTTTTCTTATTAAACATAAGAGCAGTTGTTTCCCTTTAAATACATATACCCGGAAAATAAAATTAAGCAAGACTACCACCACCAAAGTTACTCTTCAAACTTAACCTGAAAGTGCTTTGCCTAGCATTGACTTTACATGGAAACAAAGATCAATGTGAATTTTACACAAGAGCCAAAAGGCAATGCATATTTACATGGGTACTGATTTTTTTTTTCCATGTAAAGTCAATGCTAGATCAATGCTCAATCAGTACCCATGTAAATATGCATTGCTTTTTGGCTGTTTTCTTTTTAAATTGTAAAAAGTTTCTCAATGGTGAGAAGGTTGTAAAAAGTTTCTCAATGGTGAGAAGGTTGTAAAAAGTTTCTCAATGGTGAGAAGGTTGTAAAAAGTTTCTCAATGGTGAGAAGGATACACTTAGAGGAAATACTGAAGACTAACTCATGACAGAATTTGCTATACTTCAGATAGAATGTATTTCTCAATAATATGTTAATAAGTCTTTCAAAGTGTAACAAGCTGCAAGCAATATACTTACCCCAGCCCAAGACACCCAAGCCATTAACCATGGTCATATGCGAATCTGTGCCAACCACACTATCAGGATATAGGAAATCTTTAACTTCAAAAACAACTCTTGACAAATACTCCAAGTTAACTTGGTGTGCCATTCCAGTTTCAGGGGGAATTATAGAAATATTCTTGAAAACTTTTGAACTCCACTGCAAATATTTTTCCAAAAGGAGAAAAAACAGTGAGTTAGATTTTTTTCAAAGACGTAATTTTTTAAAACACAACTAGGATGACAGACCCAATATGCAATAACAGTACTTGTTATTTAAGTGGATTTTGCTTGTTTATGAAACAGAGCTACATGCTACACCTGGATTCTACACATTCTTGATCATTAACAAAACCTTTGGCTCAGTTCCTGTTGAAGGCTGAATCAATAATTCACACCTACCTTCCAAAAGCAGATCTGCACAAATGTGTTACCTCCCCATTCTTAGAGCTTACATTCAAGGAACAGGGAAAATCAGTATATAGATAACAGAGACTAACAAGCATACAATAGCAAAATTCACCACACTTTACATGTCTAGATGAGGCTGAAGATGCAATTTAGAGAAGTGTCTTGCCTAACGCAAACTCAAATGTTAGATTTGAGAAAAGTTGACATGAAAAGGGGTAACGAGATTTATTTTAGCAGTTTTCCCTCTTGAATAATGCAAAAACTGACAGAAAACTTACAGAAAAACCTCCTAGTCTACCTGTACACAGTTCATTGCACTGGATTGCTGAACTGCTACATCTGTGCATCAGGATCAGACACCAGTGCTGCAAGTCTCTAGCCCGCAAAGAAACTGATGTCTTCCAAACAAGACCTGCATTAAAAATAACTCTACCTGCCCTGTTGCCTAGTTTGAAAGCAGAAGTGTCTTAACACCAGCTTCCGTCTTAACACCAGCTTCTGTTCAACACTAACTTCAGTGAGATTTGAAAAAGTATAAACAGACCTTTTATCCAGAAGCTCACCAAAAGACCTCTGAAGTACTAATGCTTCCTAAGTATCTGCTTTATCCACTGGTCTTTTCAATGACAAGAACTATATCAAACAGTGTAACTTTTTTCAATTAGTGTTACAAGATATTATATTCTCTCTCCCTTAAGCAGCATTAGGTTTGACGCAGCTTGTCTAACAACACTATAATTTAAACCGAAATCCATGTTATTAGCCAATTTTCTGTTCATGTAGAAACTCAGATTTGAAAGTTAGACATTTCCAGAAAAATTACATTTAATTTAGGTATGAACACTGTCAGACAGACAAACAGACCATTAATACTAAAGATCAAAGTCCACAGGTACTCAGACATACCTTAAAAAACTGAAGCCTCTCTCTGTTTCGGCCAAATTCCATCTCTTGATTTTTCAGTACTGTCTCAGGCCTAGTAAGAGACCAAATTTATGAACACTGTCAAAATTTGTTTCAAATTACAGAAGAACAAGTTAAATGAGTCTTTCAGCAAACAACCAAAATCAATCCTATCGTGTGCTAAATGATAGTTGGTTGTTGTTAAAACATAATTCTTTCCTTGCAAGAAGCTTTCTCTAAACAGTGGAAAAATAACTGATTTTGCCCAGGCTATGCTTGATGAACAGGTTTATTCTAGGCAGATTACCTAAAACAAATCATCTTGAATATACCCACAACAGAAGAACTGCTCCTTATCATGTACTACAGGGGTACCAAGACAGTCAGTAACACACTACTGCAGCTGGTTACTGATTTGATCAGTCTTTAAATTTGACACATCAGGAAGAGCAAGACACAAATCTGGGCAGCCAATCAGACCAGAGAAAGGGCGGCTAGAAGGGAGGGATGATTCCAAAGAATTGCCAAAGGTTGAGCAGTATAAAACGATCGTTGATAGTATGGAAAACCTGGAGTGGGCAAACAGAGGAGGTGGCTCTGTGCCATCACACACAACCAGGGTGTTCAGTGAATTTCAGCTCAAGGACAGAGGGACTGAGACAATACTTAGACCCTGGGGGATTATGCAAAGGCTGTTTCCTAGTTCACCTGGAAAAGCTGGAAATTTCTGCAAAGCTCTCACATGAAGACTAACATTTACTGTTAGCTCTAAACCAATGCTTTACTGAAGCTTACTTAGTAATTCACAAAAGATTATTCCCGTGGTTTGTTGTCCCTGTAAGGAAGGGAGAGAAGTCTCCAAATTCAATTTGAAATGACAGCCATGGGTCAGACAACTGAGTATTTGCACTGTGTTTACTAAAGGGCTTCGTTTCAAAAAATATTTTCAGTGTAGACTAATTCAAGTTTACTGCAAACATCTTTCTAGATGTTAAAATCTGTCTCCCACGTATGTGAAGAAAAGTACAGAGGGATATTTAAAAGAGCCACATCTCTAAGTTGCTATAAGTAGAGTTGAACAACAGAAAAGGGAGCAAATAACTGATAAAAATGAAACTTCCATACTCAGGCACCGGTTGAAGATGAAAAGGACACAGGATCGGCGTGTTCTCTATCTGGGCAGAAAACTGTCCCGAGCTGCGACTCGGCTCTGCAGCACCGCACGGCCCCTTGCAACCTGTTTGACCCCTGCAAGGTACCTTCCGAGGCTGCACTTTAAGTGGAGAAAGTTTTGCCACTGCCTTCTGGGAATCACCACCCCCAGGATTTGGGGCATTCTGTATTGCACTGTAACAGCAAAGAGAAGAATAAGTTAGACACCATATTTCTGAATCCCTCTAACGGACTATTAAATACTACATAAAAAACAAGACATTTTATTACAATAACAACTCAGGAGTTTAACTTTGAAGCTGTAGAAAGGGCCTCCTCCAAGTTATAGACTGGCTGAACATGTTTCTCCTTATGTGTTACGGCAGCATTGCACATGTTTTGTTCAAACCATGGAGGAATGACTACAAAGGAAACTGCCTCAAGAAAGAAGCATCACTCCGACCTTTAATTAGGCTTTTGATAAAATTCTTAAAGGCTCAGGTAAAATTTATATGGTATTCAAACCACAAAGACATACGATAGAGAAAAAGGCTTTTTAAAGTGCATACAACACACTACCCTCTATTGGTGCTATATTCGGTCTTCCCATGAGAAGAAATCAAGATTGCTGTGAAAATGAGATTTCTAACCTCTTAATATTACCAAAACATTGTTTTGTCATTAAACGCACTACTTTTTACTACAGCAGGAGAAAGCAAAGATAGTTGTATGATTGCAAAGGTTCAAAGGATGCTTTGCCTAAACACAAACTCAGTCCATGAGCCTCTGAGCAGCAGGAGATGGAAGTGATCTAAGAGCAGCATAAACCATCCTGTAGTGAAGGTGTTTTTATCATATGCCAGCAGCTGCTGAGATGCTCTAAGCTTTCCAAATGCATAGCCACAGGAACCGGATTTATCATTTAAAAGCAGCAGTTGAGACCTCTTGCCAGCAGTTGGTCTTTCTGATAATATTAGGCAACCTAATTGCAATTGAATCAGCTGCCCTTCCAACCACAAAAATGGGCCATTCACAGAACTGAAGAGACACAGATCAACCCAACAAATTTAGAACTTATTACTTTTCATTCTCCTAAGTTACTAACAAAACTGCATCTATGTACTTAGAGGGTCTACAGAAATAGAAATCATATCCATACCTGTTTCACCACAGGCTTTTTCTCTCAACTAAAACTCCTAGAGAATTCAAGCAATTTACATAATTCTGCACCATTTTCTAAGTCTCCATGGTGTTGAAGTGGGGGGGAAGGAGCTGTACTACTAGAATAGTTAGGCAAACACAGAATAAGAATGCAAATTTTTCTTCTCCTGCAGGGTGCTGTGCAATTCTGTCACAAGACAACCCCAGGTTGGTTCCACTACACCACTGCCTCTCCAAAAAGGAGAACTAGGCTGTCAGTTTTCCAACCCTTGGCACTTCCAGGTTCCTACCAGTGCTTCCTGTTCCATATATCTTCAGCGGCAAAATCCAGGCCTATACCAAATCACAAACATAACCACTGGCAGAAACTTCAATCTTTTTGCAGGTCCAATAGGATTACAAACCATTTCTTCAGCATGCTGACAAGGCAGTTATACAATTTACAATTTATATTAGTTATACAGTTTACAATTAGAATTTGTTTAACATTACCAGTAAAAATAGGGCAAGGCAAAATTAAAAACCAGATACCTCTGCCTCATTCACATAAGACATACTCTTTTCCTGAAACCATGCCAGATTCAGTTATTTCAAAAGCCTTTGCACAGAACCTGTGTTGTCAGTCAGCTTGATCCATAAACCATTCTTCAAGAGGGATGTTTTTTATCCCGAAGAGCTCTTTGAAGCACACATTCATTTACAGTTTGCAACTCCTTTACCAGACTGGTGTACTGACTGCAGAGAGAGGTTAAGAGGAGTCTTAGACCATCAGGTCTAGTCTCAGGCATCCAACCACGGCAAAGGATTTACTGAGCATGTACTAAGGCTGGACTGAATTCAAACTTGAGACTCAAACCTCTTGTATCAGACAAAAACGTATAGCTCATCAAATACAAGGTACATCACCATTTGCTGAAATCAATCTGCAGAGAATGGTCAACAGTGAGATCTGCTGGGCAAGCAGGATTGACTTTCACAGGATCTCCTCCAGCATTTCGCACGGCTTCCCGCATGGCAGCAAAATCCACCATGGCAGGTATTCCACTAATGGGGGGAGAAAAAAAAAAAAAAAAAAATACAGTACCATAAGACATTAATTCACTAAAATAAGGATAAATAATAATAATAAAAAAAGTAAAAGAGTTTATTTTTAAATACAAGTGTAAATCTGTGTTCTATTTCAGATAAAGTCCTAATATTTCATACACTAAATTTTAAAGAGCTTGAAATATTTTTTTAAAAGTTGATGGCACTTGTAACAGGCAAGAGCATGCTCTAAGGTAACAGACCAAACAAAATACAGGAACACCCCAAAGAACAGAATTACACTGCTCTTTTGTCTTTCTACGCTCCTCATGTGTGACAGTACTTTATAAAAACATTAATTTCTAAATACTTATTACCTTTATAAACACAAAATTGCTATGTGAACAAATGCTTGCACTATACATTTTAATATCTTGCAATATATTATGACTTTTCTTACAGAATCAGTCATTTCTGCAGCACAGAGCTTTTACAGAAGAAAATACCCTCTTACAGTTATAAGTACAAAACTGAAGTGAAAATAATACTCACATCTCTCAAACAGTATATAAATTTTTCCCGATTCTGCTTGCGGAGCAGAAGTTAATATTTTTAATACTCATTACTTCTAATTCCTATGTTACTTCCCCAGCTTCTTGATAAACATACAGTTAATGAGTCAGCAAAACATCCTACACTTAAATTTGCAAGCTGCTGAAGGTTTGCCCTATTAGCTATTTCACATTCATATCACATAAAAAAGGTTCTTGGACTTTTTTTTAAAAAAATGCATTATTCATGGTTTGAATGGCATTTCACATACTTGTGGAGTAAGCAATATTTAATCTTTAGTTATCTCAAGTAAGAACTCTGTATACTTCAGTGAGCCACCAGCCATTTGGCTACAGTCAAAATGTCACCTCTTCCATTTGTGCTTTGGCACAAATCCTGTAAAATCCTGTAAAACGTTCCTTGTAGGCTGACCTCTTCACCCTAAGAGCCTGCACTAAACCCAGGGTAACTCCTGTTCTTGCATCACGTGCAAGTATCACAACACATTTATTGAATAGCAGAAGCAGTGCATGAGTTGATTTAGAATACGAGATACTTCAGGATCAAAAGGCTAAGTCCTATTTATTCTCGAGCCAAAGTATCATTCATATTGCTCAGGGAGTTTACACAGATGATGTCAGAGGTTTTGGCATACACATACACACACCACTTACGTAAAATCTTGAAGAACAACTCTGGCAGGACAGAAGGGCACTTCAACATTATTCTGCTTTGTTTTCCAGTCCAAAATGTTCATAGCATCTGTTTCTTTCACTAAGAAGCCATCACAGTTACGGACGCTGGATTCAAACAACACTCGTATGGAGTAAGGCAGAGTATCTAGGGCAAGGCAAAGCAACTGGCTTAATTAGTGCAACACCTTCAGCTTACATACTTAAAAAAAAAAGTTTCACATTTCTCAAGAGTTCTACTCCAGCAACTTTCAGCAAACCCAAATCTATTTGTATGGGTACAATTTAGTCATAAATAGCACAAATGAAGTGCAGGGGCAAACATTAAACAAATAAAAACTGGGGATGGGAAGCAGGAGAGCTACAGGAGGCTGCTTGGCCAATTGCTTCTGCTTTTGGTCTTTATTACAGAGGAGGGAAGGGTGAGCTGCACAACGCACACCTAGCGGAAGATGAATTTTTATGCAGAAGCCAATGGCTTCACTGCGTCCTGTCAAGACGGTGACATTTAAGAAGGCACGCTGTGCTGGCACGACCGAGAGGCCAGGAATCCCAAGCTGGGATTCCTGACCAAATGGAATAGGTGAGAAGCAGTAACAATTAGTATCTGGCAGAAGTCTTCTTCACACTGCAAACTTTATTGTGCAATTACTTGACATTAGACCAGAGGCAGTTACTACCAGAATTTCTTCTACTTTTATACAAACAACAATATGAAGACTAGGAACAAATTCTGAGTTGTACTCTAAACTTAAAATATATTTCATAAAATATAAACACGAAGAGCATTTAATTAAATGCAACTTTAGTTACTTTGTTACTGATCTGTGTTAAAGTTCAGACTAGAAACTGCTTTCACAGATGGAAAAGTTTAGGGAACTAGAAACACTGAAACAAAAGAGGGAAGAGAAAAAAAGAGCAAGTCATTATTGACTGTAAATAAAAATGAAGATTAATCCACATCCTCCCCAATTAACATAATCATTCAATATATATCACTTCCACTGATTTTAAGTGGATTACAGTAACAGATTATTACAATAACATAAGTGTTAGCTGAAGAACTTTAGACAATTAAGCAATTTTGTAATGGAGATGGGGGAAAAAAAAAGCAAAGAAAAAGAAAATAAAGATTTGCTAGTCTTAACCTAGACCATAAGTTTGCCAACAACCTATTAATGGAGAATTTTCTGGATCTGTTCTCATCAGGCATTTTTGTCAGGTATTATTTACTGCTGTCTAATTAGGTAAGTCATTCAAAATTTAGAAGAAACATCATTAAAAAGGTCTCCAAATCTGCTGTAATGTCACAACTCACTTTACTTAGCATCTAAATTGTCAGGAAAAAAAAATAAAATAAACACACACACACACACACACAGATTTGCTTGTTCTTAGATTAGCAGTAGCACAGCAGAGCACCCCTGCAATTATGTTCTAACAACAAATGTAGTGAGCAATTCCAGATGCTGGATTTCTTACCAATGTTGTCCTACATGGTGCTTCAATTTTACTTCAAATAAATATCTTGCTAATATGTGGACAACAAGGCTACGAACTTTTCTATAGAAGTTTCTATTGGTTCCTAGTCTATTCTATTTTCATATTCCTTCTTTGAATATCTTTAGCAATTTCTGCTGCTGTAGAATATTGCACTTCAGTTAAACTGCTTCAGTTTCTACAACATTTCTACATTAACAAGACCTCCAAAAGCTGCAAGCAGTACCGACTGTTTTTGTTCCTGCCACTCTGCTGCTTCTTGTGGGACAAAGCTGCAAACAGAAGTGTTTCCTCCAAATAATGTTCATATCCAAAACGTTAACTTTGTTGCTACAAGAAGCAGAACTTTGCTGCTGCTGAACAAAGTTTGCAGCAGTTACTGCTCCAGGAGAAAGGGACTCCCTTCTCTCTTTCCTTCAAACACTGGGGAAGTAATTGCTGCTGTCAAGTACCCTTTACAGTGACATACCCATGGGTAATTCTTTAGTTAATAAATGCATCGTGAATCCTGTGACAAAACAGCACAACTGAAAAGAAACCCAAACTATTAATATTCACCTTAGCAAGGCATTTTTCGAGTAGAACATGAAAGCAAAGGAAGAGAAAAATAAGTATGCTTTGATTACCTACAAGGGGAAAGCCTATTCCAGGTGACACTGATCTACAGCTAACCTCCATCCACATGCCTTTCCCTCCCTCATTTCATACACAGCAATTCTTTTAAAAGGTATTCAGACATGGAGACCCAATAAATATCTTTTTGTCACCTATCCTTTAGTGATATATTACATACAAATGATACACAGAGATTAAACATTTGTCTGTATACCACAAGAAAAACATTCTTTTGCAGCAGTTGCAATAGAAGTTATGCTCCAGCAGTCATTTACTATCCGAGGTTACAAAAAAGATGAAACTTGGATACCAAGAATCAGCAAAAAATGACAGTTAAAAAAAAAAGAAGATATATTGACTTTTAAAGTATCATTTAGCAGCTTTCTGTCAGTTCATTGTTTCCCAAAGAGATTACCCTGCACCTGAAACTCCAGTAATATTTCCCATAATCCCTTCTCAACTAAAAAACCCCTACAAGAAATATTTTCATGCCGACCCTCCAACCGAAGTTGATATTATTGAACTTCAGATAGCAATGATAGACTGGAATATCATGTGCTTTCAAATACACCTATTAAAGATTCATGTACTCATGACGGAGCTCCTGAATATTTTGAAGAAGCAAGGGGTACATGTTTGCTAATAGTACTGTGCTAATTTGCAGCTGTTAAGAAGTTTTGTTACCATATTTGGTGCCTCCGAGCTTCGAGACATTGTAGAACTTCTTTTGTGGATAGTTTCCTAATGCTTCAATCACGGGCTGGTAGGGGGTTCCTGAGAGGGAAATAAATAAATCACTGATACAAAAACAAACAAACAAAACCCACAGAATGTTCAAGAACTGATAAAGGACTCGTAAGACAAGATTCTAGTTTCTGCTTTCACCAAAAACAGCTTTTTTAGAAGACTACAAGTAAATCAAGTATATATTGGTGTCTAAAACAATTAAGTGTCTCTAATGACACAGATGTACTGCTACCAGGGTTTTTAGCAGAAAAACAACAGACCCATCTATGTGTGCAGCTAGAAATCCAAATGCAGGTTTGACCTTTCTTATCCCACTTCACCATCTCTAGAAGCGGACGAACGGTGCTTCAGTAGCACAGTGGGAAGCACGAGACACGCGAAAAACGAAGCACCAAACAAAGCGTTAAGGGCCGGGATGACGACGAGAAGCGAGACACAGAGCGAGCCCCGCAGGAGGCGCCAGGACGGGGCAGCAGCTTTCTAAAGAGCGGGGCTCACCAGAGCGCGCACCCCGCTAAACGCTACCGCACTGCGCGGGCTCGGACGCTGCCAGCGCGGCGGGTCCGCTGCGGGCTCGGGAACCCGGCGCGGGGGCAGCCCCGACGCGGCCCCTC
>VZSV01000137.1:1195453-1225151 GCA_013398735.1 Nothocercus julius
GGGCGCGCGGGCGGGGCCGCCGCCAGCTCTCGCGAGACGCGCACCCGCCGCTCCGCCCTGGCCGCAGCGGCTCTCGCGAGACCTACAGCAGGCGGGGCGGAAGAAAGGGGAGGGGGGAAAGCTATTCCCGCGATACTTCCGCGCCCAACGACGAGCGGCGGGGGCAGAACCGTCCCGGGCCCCGCAAGAGCCTCGCCGTGGGCGCCGCCTATTGGCCGCGGCCGCGGAGTGCGTGATGCGCCACGTGACGGGGCGGGGCCGGGGCGGGGCTGGCGGCGGGAGGTGGTGCCGCGCGGCCGTTACGGCGGTTGCAACCGTTACAATCGCTGCAACTCTTCCAACCGTTACCGTTGGCCTCGGCCCGCCACACTGAGGCTGTGGGTGGCCAGATGATTTCAGGCGGAAGGCTGACCTTGATCAGTCGGGTACACCCGGGGAAAGGAATTTTAGGGGAGTATTTTTTGTATTCGTTAAATTCTTTATCACCATTTTATTTTCTGAATCCTGATTGCACTTTAGATTTTTTTGTAAAGCAAATCCTGTATTGATCTTTGGTTTTAACATAATGTTTTGTGAAACACAATGTTTCACTGCAAACCACGCTTGGTATGAGCTACCTAATAAATGTAAACTGGTTTTTCTTCACCACTCAGCAAACTTAGCTACAGTCGCTGTAAACATGTAGGCTTAATATAGATCCAGGTTAGCCCTTTCCTGCTTAAAAGCAGGAATCAACTGAGATACTAGTTCTGAGGCTGCACTGGCGGTTGGTCTAACAGCCTTACCCTTCTTCCCTAACAATTCCTCAGCTAAAACCAAAAGGAAACAGAGACTCCAACAGCACACAACTGCACTGATCATACCTGAAATCCTAGTATAAAATAATACATGCATATTTATATTTTTGTGCCACATGTAAATCCACATTTTGCTTGTCCCATCCCATTTCCCTAGCTGTGGAATGCAGAGCAGGTTGATGAAGCTCCTGGATCTATGTTCACAAGCTGTACAGTCCATCCCTCCATGCTACCAAAGCTTTTACCCCAAAATACACACACCCCAGAGGGTTCTGCTCCTTCCTCTGGGTTATTGAGGGAGGCGTCCCAATTTCACCGTGGTTTACCTGCTCATTCTACAAAACAGCAGATACCAAACCCCTCCCCTGGCAGGACTTGGGCCCTTTATGAGAATAAATGAACACTCATTAATAGAGTTACCACTCTTCCACACTGCTGCTCATCTCAGGCTCTGGGAATGCTGAATTCCTGCAATCTTAAAGGGAACAAGCGACAACTTTCCAGGATTTTGGAGCCACCATTCCCACCTCCAGTGATGCTGAAGTCCTAGCTAATTGCTCAGATTATCCTATACTGAGGGCAGTTAGCTAATTTACACTGAAAATTGTCTATTCATTTAGTAGCAGCTGGTTATCCCACTGCTCTTCCCACTAATTTTTGTGATTGTTTCTGAAAGATACATTAAAATCATGGAGTCCTCTAAGGTGTTGTGTCACCAGCTCAGAAGAAATACATTCTTGCTTTTGCAGAATGCTGTCTCTGCTTCCCAGCTGGAGTGAAACATCCTCAGAGAAGTCAGATTGAACGGGGGCTTCCCTAGAAGACAGGCGGGGTAGGTACAGCTGGTTTGTAATTGGTGCTGACAGAAGCAGGCTAAAGACACGTGTCTTGGGGAAGAAGAGACTGCAAATGGCATGAAGTTGTTTGTGCTCCTTCCGCAAACGGCAGTTGCTGTGTACAGAGAACTTCTGTATCGTTCACCATACATCCGCCTTCAAACGCAGAAAGCTGAGAAATATTAGCTAGGCTAAAAAATTTAGCTGGGCTGAATAATGCTGTTCCAGAACAGCATGAGCTAAAAGAGAACCCAGTATAACCCAAGACTGCTTTTCTAGTTCCCCTTTCTTTTGTGTTCTCCCCACTTCTGTAGTGCTAAATGAAAGACAGCAGTGGGAGCACCCGTGGCATTCCCGTCCATTGCTCTACAGGGGGAGCAGGTTGGTCTTCAGGCCTTTAAATCAAATCTCTCTGATCCCGGCTACACACAGACTTCCATGGGACCGCTGTATGCGGGGCTCTAGTTTATACAGTTCTCCTATCTAGGGCAGCGAGAGATCTTTGAGGGCAGTAAAGTTCAATTCTTGCTTAGCTGTAGTAGATTTTAAAAAAGCAAGTTAAAAAAACAAAAAAAAACACAAGTGAATTTTGGAGACTAAGAGTAAAGACTTGGGAAATGGCTGTAGAATATTTATTTAAGAAATTAAGGTCAGTCCAATCTAGCAATAGTCTAAGATGCACGAGTGAATCTACAGAGACAGGTAGGACAAGTAATAATCTCTGCATGGACTATGTCAAAGATGTAGCTTGGGGTAGCTAATTAAAAAGAACATAAAGCAGATTTGACGTTGGTATGTTTTCAGCAACAAAATGGAAAAAAAAGTTTGTAAAATTTATGTTGGACAATTTTTAAGGAAAAAAAAAAGTCAATGTTTTCCATTCCTCATGCCACTGCAGAAGAGCCACTGGTGTCAGGTGAGCTGTAAATTAATTAAAATACATAGGAAGGTTGGGTATTTGAATTAGAATACAACCAAATATGTTGTTTTCATACTGCATGGTTTGAGGTACAGCACCAGCTTAGCTTCTACACACCTAATTAATGTGACTTTTTAATTGATTTTTGTTACATGTATTCAGTGCCACTGTGGATTTAGCCTCTTTTTTCATTATATATTGTTAGTTATCACTACACAGAATACCAAATATCAGCATAAGTAGATTAACAAATGCCAGACGATGGGGAAAAAAGCAGGGGAAGGAAATGCATCCATCTCAGGCTGTTAACACCAACTGCATGGCACTGTCACAGAAGGGTCCTCAGCCCTGTGGAGCCTGCTCTGAGCAGTACCATTCCTTGGCTTTCTCATCCTCTCGGATGTTAATTACTGCAGACTGATATTTACTACGTGATTCACTGACAGCAACTTAGCTTGCCATGATGATTTTTCCCCTCAAGAAGTCAAAAATTTTGTTTTAATCTCTTCCAAGACCTGCCATTTGCACAGATGCAGGCAGCTCCGAAGCCCCTCTAAAAACCCATCCCCGAGCATTCAGCAGGCTCTCAGTAAATCAAATGATAACAGTGCCTTATAAATATCTGCAGATAGCACTTGAACTGTTCTAAAGTTCAAGCTGGATTTAGAGAGAGGCTCAAGTATCACGGAAACTGCTTTTCAAAACTGCCTTCTAGGACCCCATTTAGTTTTCCCCCAGCCAAGAAGAGAGGCTCTGAAGTTTTTAAGATGATTTTTACTTGTGGGGGAAATGCTGGTAGATGGATCCTGCCCAAATTGCATCTGGGAGAACAGCCTTGCTGTGAAGAGTTTATTAGTACCAGAGGAAGGGGAAATTCAGTAGAGTAAACATACTTACTCACAAATACATCATGCCGTAAGAGAATGGCTGGTGAACTTTTAATATTCTGAAAACAGGCATCTATTTTCAGGTTACAGGCCTGTTGGTTCTGCTCTGTTCTTAAGGAGCCTGGAAATCACCTTTCCTACTTACTCCAAGCGTATGCAGAATTTTCCCCCAGAGAGGTCCAGAAAAAGAAGGACCACTTTGCGCTAGCAACTGGATTTTGCCTTGCGAGCGCGCGGTCTTCCCTTCAGGAAGGGCAACAGGCAACTGGGGAACCTCAAGCCACGCCGTGCAGCGCTTATGGCAGTCTGTGAAATGTCAGCCTTAACGGCCGTGGCGATGACATCTGTTTTGGTTCAGGCTGTGGTTGTTACTGACAGGCCTGTTCTAAATGGAGGGCATCTGTTGCCTCTCTCCTATGCACTGCTGAAAACTGCAGAGGGAGGCACAGCTCAGCTTTCCTGCCGCAGGAGCTTGGCAAGGCCAGACGCTGTCAGCTGAACTGCCAGCCCTAAACCTGCGGGAACAAGTTTTCCCTCTCTCAGGAAGGTCGCGCTCACCCGCCCTCTGCTCACGCGTGCACTGGAAAGCCGAGTAGCTTCCTCTTGTTGTCCACTGCAGGAGAACGAGCAATTTGGCAAGTTCCACCACGCGTTTCTCCCTCTGGAGGGGAAAAAGCCGTGAGGGCCAAGTGCTGCGCTCCTCTTGGGCACGTTCCAGCCACACAGAGCTCCGTGTTGGCCGGCAGACGTGGCAGCAGGGAACACCCTGCATACACCCGCAGCAGGGAAGTATAGGCTGTTTAGTGAAATGGCAAGAATGACTGCAGCTACACCCTTCAGCGCCAGGCGCTGCAATTCCCTCACGCACAAGGGGAACATGGACAGTATTAAAGCTCCTTTTATCTGCTGATTGCTATTAAATGCTTCTAAAATGAAAACAGCTCATGCCCACCTGACAGCCTGCAGTCATCCATGGAAACCTCTCTCCACAGCGGGACAAGCCGCTCAAGGCTTCATTTTCTGGTGAGCTGGGACCTGGCTCACAGCAAGTTGCATTTTCAGGTGAGTCTTAATCCTTCATTATCTACAGTATGATCCAAAGGACAGAGAAGAATTTTGGGTACATTATTGCACTGAATAAGGCTTTTAGAAAAATAAACCCCATTCTTCAGGCTAACAACCCCTGAAAACTGTATCCATCCTCCTTAGGGAGCAGGAACTGCCTAGGACATCTTCTATCTTAGAAAATGGTCTTTGGGTCAGAACTAGTACGAGTCCCACAGAGCTGCATGTTCAGGGGGACCTTTGTGGTGCATCACAGGAGCATGGCAGCAGCGGGAGCAGATGACTTGAGCCTCCCTGTGCCAAAAGCACTTGCTGGAGCGGGGGAAGCTGCCAGCCCTACAGAGAGACCCTTGCTACAACCCAAAATAGAGCGGATGCCTGAGCCAGCTTATCACCACCACAGAGCCTGGCTGAAGCTGCACGGGCTGTTGTCCTCAGCATCTAAAAGGATTCACCAGCCCGAGGCCTTCTGCAAGGAAAGACGCTTGTCCTGCCTGCTCTGCCGGGCAGCCCCAGGCAGAGGGCAGGTCCACTGGATGCAGCAGAGGTCACCCTGGCCAGGCCGCTGAAGAGGAACCAGCCTGGGACACGCTTTCCTGGGTGCCCAGTCCCTCGTCTAGGATGCAGCAGGGCAACAGGAATCTGACATGTCCTGCACTCGCGTTTTCTCTGTGCATATTGATTTCTTTCACTAGAACACCCCCCATTTCCTCTCCCTCCCACCGCTCCCTTCAGCTCTTCTGTGCTGATATTTGTTGCTGGAAAGTGCAGAGAGGATGCGGGGATGGGGCCAGCTCAGTCCCCCCACCAAACATGGTGGGGAGGAGCAGGAAGAAGAGCAAGCATGTGAGCTGAGCAGGACAGCAGCGCTTCCAGGAGCAGGACAGCAAGCGCAGGAAGTAGCGCTGGCTGGAAACGCTCTTCAAACCAGTTGGAGAACAGCTGTGCTGATTTTAATCCAACAGGACTGAAGCATCTCCAGAAGAGCCATAAGGCCCTTTGATAACTACCGCTCAAGCAATAAAACGTTAATCTCAGCTGAAAGTCTTTGTTCCCTTAGCAGTGGTATTTTTCTATTTAGAGGTAATATATCGCTGCCTCCAAGCAGAGGCCCCGCAGCAACGCCGGCCATGCCTGCGCAGCAGAGACGGCTCCCGGCAGTAGCATCTGGGACACCAGAGAGCACTGAGTGCCAGGGCTGCAGAAACAGCGGCCATGGCCCTTTTGCTGCACAACCACTGCCCTAGGGGCCACAGGCTCCCGGGCACAGATGCATTATTTTTTTTTTTTGAGGAAGGATAACATTGTGGTTTGGAGGATTTTTTACAAATGGGCAGTAGAGAGTCTACAGGAGCTTCCAAGACACCTCTAAAAAGGGACAGGCTGAGGTGGCAGCGGCTGCTAAGGGCAAGCGTAAGATGCCTCAGTAGAATATGAGAAGTCAATGGAGGAGACGCTGTGAAGGGCTTGCAGAGCTTTGGTTGTCCATCCTAGTCAAATTAGTAGCCAGCTCCCGTCCAGGAGGTCACAGATCTTCCATGAGGTGTGTATGGTATCCCTGAATAACAGATGAACCCTATTAATATAAGGCACCAGCTGTGTTTTCAGCACCAATCTATAAGTACAGCTATTCTAGTGGCATGAACATCCCTTATACTTGCAACCTTTTTCATCAGACCTTAGTGCCAACTCTGTATTTTGTGGCAGGTGGAAAGGCCTGCGCTGAGGGCACTTGGGCATTGGCACAAGCCTGGGCCGAGGTGTTCAGGAACCAGGAGGACCACATCACGCCTGCATTAGCATCTGGGAATCCTCCCCTCAACTTGACAGAAATGCAGCAGGCTTCCTGCTTCTCATCTGCTTTGGTCTGACCAGCTTCTTTTTGCCTAATGCTATTTGCTGAAATCTCTCATTCTGGAGGGGGCACTAGAGGTGCTCCTCAAATATCCTAAGTGAAGGAAGCAAGGGCATAAGGTGCTTCTGTTACTCAGTGTGTACTGTTCAGGTTTTCATGATCTCAGCAATGATTTTCTGCCTCAGACTCTAATATACTTCTTTTATGCATTATTTTAAATAACTCTTTACCCTTCTAACTGCTGTGTATGTCTGCCTCCTACTGCAGTAATAGGCTCCATCATACTATTATCTTTGCTGCCATCAGTCTGTAAAGCTGAGGTGAACTCTAAGCATAGCCTACTGCCATTATTATCTTTATTGTTATTTCCTGGGAACCATTTGTCTTCATTATCTGCAGCTGCATCCTGAAGGATTTTGAAAAGGTATGTGCAATATTTCCCTCTTGGAGAGCTTTATTTTTTGTGCAGGACTTTTCCCCCTCCTCCCACATATTTAAAAAAAAAAAAAAAAAAAAAAAAAAAAAAAAAAAAAAAAAAAAAAAGAAAATTTCTACTTCACTGCTGGCTTGACAATGTAAAAAGCCTCTCAAAGAGGCAAGAAGCTTCAAATCCAGCAGATCCCAATCTAAACCTCGCCCTTTGCCTGCTGCAGTGTGAATCACCGTGTCCCGGTGTAGTTTCATTCCCACTGCAGTTTGCAGCATTCTCCAGTCATTTCCTCTGCAGCTCTGTCTGCAGCTGGCAAACTATTAACTGCCTGAGTAAAGACCCTCCAAACATGTTTATGCTGAGAGATCCTACCTGGATATTGTTTCTCATCTGCTGATTACGTGAATCTGTACCAGTATTTGGTTAAGAGTATTGAGAGCACAATTATTTTGTTCTGGAAAGTGAAATCATTTAAACAAAGCAAAAAAAAAAAAAAGAAAGTTAATGCTAAGCATACTTGTAAGAGCAGAGATCTTTTGCAATAGCACAGGTGAGACACAAGGTCATTGCGTGAACTTGTATGGTTCAGTTTCCCCCCATTACACAGGGATTGAAGGGCTGAATTGGCTCTACAGGGGTACAAACCTCCCCTCCCACAGCGTATTTAACATTTGCAAACATCTGGCTTGGAGTTATAACTGTTGAGCATGAGCAATTTCAGCTTCACTCCTTTTGTCTTAGTCACTCCCTCCAATAGCCTTCCTTGCTGTGACCTAAATTGTATCCCCATATTTTCATGGGCAAATGCTTTCTAATGGCATTTCAGAGGAAATTAGTCTTGAACATAAACTGAATCATGACCAAATTCATCACCCTTTGCTATTCTGTGCATAAGTTTATTTCTGCCTCTATCCTTTATCCTCCCTCTATCCAAGAAACTTTTAATGACCTTGCATAGACTCACTTACAAAAGCAGAAGCCAGGGAAAGGGGCCTTGCAGGGCTTTTCCTCAGAAAAAAGCAAGCAAGCAAGCAAGCGAACAAACCACCACACACACAGCGTTGCTGCAGGGACCAGAGGTTTATAAACACTCTTCAAAGGTTTTCAGAATTTTAACACACAACATAAGCACAGGAAAATAAAAGCCTGGATGAGCAGCTGCAAAACCATGCAGGAGACTGGTAACGACCCCCCAGCAATTACCCCCCACCCCAGTTCCACTGGGCTGACCAAATTCCCAGTGCAATTGTGGTGCTCGTGTGGAGCGACAGGCAGTTAATAACCTGCCATGTGGACGGCAAGATGCCGGTATCGGGGCTTTCCTCGGAACAAGGAGCCTCCTCTGTCCCCTGAGCTCAGGGATCAATAATGACCCCGGACAAAACAAAAAATGCCAGTAGGGAGGCCAGCTGCTCAGAGAAGCCTTTTAAGTTGATGTATGTAAGATTGGATTTTGCCTGAAAACAGCAACACTGGAATAGGCCTTAGAGAATGATACATCAACATTAGTGCTGCTACGTGTTCGGCTAACGTACATCTTGCACATTAGGCAACTTTTGCTTTGTTCATTAATTTCTGCAAACTATACTACCCCTTCCTGAGTAAGGCTCTGATGCATCTGCCATTGTAAACCACAAACCTGTCCCTTAATGCTTGCTCACAGGCACCCCATTTTTCCTGTTCACAGGTTATTAAATCCTTGCTTTCCGGAGGACGCACTCCTGTTCAAGCCTTGCTGGTACCACCACATTTATGCAGTCACTCATTCCATAAAGGCACTGCTCCAGCAAAAGTCTTGGATATTGGCAGGTGCTCTTCCATTGCTGGATATAGAAGAGTTGGAGCCGCAGCCCTTGGATCCTCCCACCTCATTGCTTAAGAGCACGCTCCATAGAGCGGTGATGGAAACCACGGTGCTCTGCCTGGGTCGCTGGGATTACTCCTGCACACACTTACCACTCACTCAAGGGGAACGCTCCGTGCTGCCACTGACGCTAAAGCAGGGATGGAAATGGGAATGAATCAGCTGCAGTAGCTCATGCTCTGAGGGCCAGGACTGATGGGGCTCCCTTGCAGGGACATCTGGTCATTAACCCTCACAAGACACAGCTCTTGGGGCCTTTCATTGGGGACAATGGGCTGTGTGGTGGGAAACGTAAACTTCATGCAGAGGGGCTTAATCACACCTTTTGGGACTCGACAAGCTGGTAGCTATTGATGGAGGCAGGAGCAGAGAAGCGAGGTCACAGCTGCCTTCATCTTTCACAGGGGCCCGTGGAGACCTCACACAGCTGCACACCCACTCCCTATTGATTCGGGTGGTATGGCAATTAAAAAGCCCCATTTTCATCCTCTCAGCCTTTTGCTCTTTGCCAGATGAAGCCAAGTGGGCTCGGCCAGCTACCACAGCCACACAAACCAAGCTGGATATACTCAATCCTAACTGCAGATGGAAGCTGAGCACAGCTTCCTTTCACACACATGGGGGTTGTTCTCACACCTCAGAGATGGGGCAGCTACAGAGCCTGCAGCTCAGGAGCTCCTCGAGCAGCCCTAAGTCAGCCCCTAACACCCAGCCCAGCCTGGGGCGATAAAGGGGCTTCATTCTCCCTGCAGTCTCACAATATAAATTATGAATCTCAATGGCAAAGGCACATGCTCGATCCACAGCCAGTTCCAGGGCTTAAAACACACATGAACTTCCCAGCAGGGAAATGGATGTGTCTTTTAATAAATCACTCAGTTGCCCAAATAAAATAAAAGGCAATTTCTTTTTCATAGCTACAGTTTTATAGAGCAAGTCCGAAGTGCACAGTTTATCATGCAGAGAGAAAATCAGACAGCTGAATGATGTATTCAAACTACAAAGATCCCCAGAAACAATAGTGGACATTACCACGTGCTGGGAAGAGGGAGAGCACATCTCTGGCGCAGACCACGCAGACCAGCTGCCTTCTGGCTATTCTTGCAACACTAGGAACAAGAAGACAGTAGTGAGTGCACTAATACAAGACAAATGCTGCCCTTAGAAGTCATATACAAAAGGACCTATTGCTGTTTTTATAGTCTGAAATATATTTGGTACTATACACATGACCCTTAGGGGAAGTCTCTTGTGCCCACACCAGTAGGTGACCTCAGCATCTCCTAGAGCACAAGGATGGGCACCCTCGCATCTGACAAGTGCTCAGCAGCTCTAAGCAGGTCACCCTAGTGCTTTCCAACAAGCAGTAGCCAACACACTGATCACAAAGCCAAAGCCCTACCTAGGTGGAATGGAGGGAATGTAGAATGCATTCTTTAGTATAAGGAGACCCCAGACCACCCACCCTTCCTATATTCATGTGTTTGCTCCTAGACTCACCTAGGACTGCATAGGCCCATTCTGACCCAGCAGGAAAAGAGAAAGAGCTGTTATCTTGCCCAAGTTATTTTGGCCTGCTGATGGGAATTGGCTGCATGTGTAGCATTCCCTGTCCTGTTGCTCTGTGATGGCTCACAGCTGTGCATGGCATAGGTCTTCTCACACCTTATTTCCATGAAAAGCCCTTTAAAGCCGGCTAGTTCCTTCCATCTTCTGGGCAAGTGATACAAAGTTCTAGGCAGCTGGGACCTGATGGACACATCCACTGGAAACAGCAGACACAATTACAGACTAAAGATGTTTCTAGGAAGACCTTGTTTTAAGAAGCACTTTTAGGGAAATCATAAGAAGCACCTTGTAGGGAAACAGTGCAATTTAACAGGAATCAGCTTAAAAATATCACCCAGATCACATCATTTCAGGATGACTATGTAGCTCCCAAGATTGGCTAAATGAGAGGGTCTTGTTCCATTCCCAGCCAGTGAATGTTGGGATGTTTGTAGGTGCCCATGATTTCCTTGGGCCCGATCTCATCTCTTTACGCCCAGCTCATGAACCGTCGTCTTCACCAGACGCACACCAGGGGCTGCGTTGGCTTCTGCTCCGCTCTGCACAAAGCAGCTCCCCGCTGGCCCCATGTCACCCGCCTGCGGCGACTGCTGCTGCCACAGGGCTCTTCGGTGGCGCTGCTATCGAATCACCTCACAAATTGAATTATTTAGTTCCTGTTGTCTTTACTGAGATGAGGCTTTCAGCTCCTTGTCCCAGCATCTCCTTGATCTCTAAGATATAACTGTACTCTTCTCGGCTCACAGCTTAACTCTGTTTGCTTTGTGTTATGAGATGATAAAATCTGGCTAACAGGCACCCTAATTACTGCAGCATCTGCATGACAGGCTGCAGGCAAAATTATCATAATTACTTATTCAAAAATATTCATAGAATTAACATATCCTGAATGAACTCAAGCTTAATTTAACAGGCCACTGCACTTATTACAAGCATTTAACACATGCAATTGTTTAAACTTAGTCAAGAGCAACTTAGTTTTTCCTAAGATATCGGTGTCAAAAGTAGATGAAGCTGCAACTCTCCCTAACAAGAGGAAATGTCAAACAGCATAGGGAGTTACACAGTAATTTGCTCAAATGCATGTAATTTAAAAGACACACAAAGCAGCTCTTCCCAGGCTTTTAATTATAAGAGGGGTTTCAACTGTTCCTGAAATCCTGTTTCTCAGCCAAAATTTATCAATAAGAAAAAAAAAAAAAAGATGGAAAAAGTCGTAAACTTGCTCTTTCCTCCTTGCTGCCTTGGAACTCAGAGCTTTAGCGTGAGCCCTGTTCTGGCTCCAAGCTGTATTCATTAGATTTTTCTGTCACTTTTATCTACAATACACAATAGTGAGCGCTCCCCGCTGACCCGCTGGTAACATAGAGAAAACCGAGGCGAGAGGGGAAGGAGCGGCTGGGGTTTAGTGCGGAAAATCTCGTGCGTTGCAGTATCAACCCTCACAGCTAGGCCAGGGAGTGGGGAAAGCAGAGAAGCCACCGGCTGCACCGGTCCAGAGCGTTCGGGCTCCCCTCGTTGCTCCTGCCCCTCGCTCCTTGTGCTGGGCCAGTGTTCCCATGGCTGGAGCCATCTGGGCAGCTGCACCGGCCGTCTGTCCATCAGCCGGAGAGAAATGAGTAACGTTTGAACAAATTTGGTGGCTTCCTAACGTGCTGAGAGAAAGGCGAGGAAGAGCCGTGAGCACTAGAGCTGTGTGAACACTCGACGTTCCGGCACGCCAGCCGTTTCGCAAACCCGTGCCTGGAAAGCGCGGGTTGTGCCGCCCTGCTCTGGACCCTGCGATGGGCCGAGCGCTGCAGCAGTAACACGTCGTCTACCACAAATGCCGGGGTATAAGGAGTTTCTTGGATACTTCTAAAGCAGGATGTAATGCCAGGGATAAATCACAGATTATTCATCCTGCTGTTACTTAAACAATAGCAAGACAGCAAACTGTGTTCCTGGGAATGGTCCTTTTCCAGCATTTTGACCATTCCCATGGCTGCCTTATAGTTTTGCGACCTGTTTTAAAGATGCTCTCTGCTGCTGCTCAAAGCCAATAGCTGTAACATGTCTGCACAACCCGTGGACCCCTTTTCAGAGTCTTACTGCTCTCCACAAAATGCTGATATCAAATTCAGTAAAGGAGTTAGGAAACAAATGACACTTAAGAGAATGTGATGCCAGGCAGGTCCAGACTTTTCCAATTTATTTCACCAAAACACTTTTCATTAAAACATATTGCTGGTGACGTGTCTAAAAAAGGAACTTGGATTTCAGACTCTGTAATAACTGCAATATGTTCTCAATCTCCAGCCTCGCCACAGACTGCACAAGCTTGGTGCTAAAAACTCCAGCAGAAGAGTTATTAGGTGCTTGCTTCAGATCCAGACTTCACACCACAGTCCTTGCTGATGTCCTGGAACCTATGGAGGTCCTATGAAAATTAATGTAGGTGCTAAACTGTCACCCCAGAAGCGCGTGAGGTTCTGGGTCTTCATCATAGGGCAGATTTGAAACTGAACACACAGACTCCAAAGAGCCTTTCTGTTTTACTCACCCTGGGTAGAAGCTGTAAGTCCTTGGTCATCCAGGTGGCTGCAGGCTCTGGTGACGCTCTCTGCCTTGGGCAGCCCGAGCCAGCGGCCCCGCAGCAGCCGGAAAGGCTTCCCAGCAGCTCAGGAATTTTTGCTCTGATTTGGGACACATTATCACAAGATACCACAGGTATCAAGATTCTTGGTGTGTTCAGAAAGGTGTTTTCAAGGCCAGGTCCCTTGGCGTTTTTGATGGGAGTAAGAGGGTCCTGTCATTCAGTGCAAGGGAGGGGACAAGCGCAGCAAGGAATTGCAGGCCCGGCCTGCCGGGACGCCCTCCTCCCGCTGAGCTGCCGGCCTGCCGGAGACGGGTCTCGGGCTCCTAGGAGAGAGGGAGAGAGGGTCTCTGCTCTGGCCTGCTAGAGCTATTCCCATACGCAGTTTCCTGAAGATCGCCTGATCTGTAATTGCACCTTCATCTCAGCAGTTGGCGTGAAGGCTTCAGCCCTGTGAGAATTTCGCGTGAACTCATCAAAATGGCATGAAATCAGTTTGCCAGCTCCATACGAGCATCTTGTCAAGACTGGACTGACAGTGAGATACAAATCCACGAGGCTTCCCAGACATTCGGAGTCCCACCGGTCACCTAGGCGGGCACCTCCTCCCTGCCCGTGCAACACAAGAGCCTCTCCCATGAGCAGCAGGTCTGTGAGGAGACAGCGGCTTCCAGGAGAAGCAGAAACCACTTCAAGTCTCACGACCTTCCCCTCCATTGCAACGTGTGATTGGGCAACAAATTCCCTTGGCAGATCATCCTCAAGCTTGTCTGATGCCAATTCCTCTTGATCCACGTTGGTGGAGCCTCCTCAGATGCCAATGTCATGAGAGACATGCAACACAACTCCCAGTTTTGGGACTCCCATCCGATTGAGCAGAGTGCAGCAAGAGCCAAGGAAGAGTGAACTACAATTTAAAGAACTCTTTAAGGAATCCTGTCTCTTTTTTTTCCTGTCTCTAATCTGAACTAGCCTCACAGTCCACGAGGGCAACGTGGGGAGTGCTCAAACAGTAGGAACGAGCAGAAGGGACTACTCCTCCCCTACTCATAGCACCTTCTTTTTTTCCACTGTTCTCCTCAGCCAGCCACCTGTAATAGCAAAGAGAAATCCAGGTTGCTCCACTTCTGGCATGGCGGCGTTCAGACAGCACATATTTCAACATGATTTGAAGTCTCTCTGGATCCTGCAGCCCTGTGGCATCTGGAGCGACCTTTCAGCAGGCAGAGAGAAGCGCTCAGCACGGCGAGCGCCAGCCCTGCTCCCCTGGGCTAAGGCAGCCCTCGCGCTCCAGCACACGCCGCACGCGGTGGCCCAGATCCGCTCCCATACAATAGCAGCTGCTGACACGAATGCTGAACCTCTCAGTGCAGCATCACATTTCTGGCTGAGATTTCTTCCCCATTTAGAGTTGCTCACAGTGGATTATTTTGAACACAGCTTTACTGCCTGATCTGTTTACTTCTTAGGATTTTTTTTTCCTGGAGAATCGAAAAACAATAAATGTTTTATGAGAGTAGTATAAGAACAAAAGTATGGAAAATCAAAGGAAAATCCTAAAGTGAACTCTTCTTGCCCTGGGGCAGAGAACATGGCTGGAGCATCCCAGTGTTGTGCGCGTGTGGGGAACTTCTGTTATGCTTCTGTGAAATGTTACACAAGACCCAAGCGGCTGCCGATATCTGCGTAACCCCTTGCTCGTCCTGCTGCAGCAGGCAGCGACCAGGAGGTGTGTGGCCACAGCACCGTCCCAAATCCGCAGCCACCCACGTGCGATTCAGCTGCCACTGATGTCCTGTGGCACCCGCAGGTTTTGTGCTGGGCCGGCAGCTGCCTCTCCGAAAGGACAGAGGTCTCATGTAGAACCCGTGTTACACGTTAGCCTTCCTTAGACCGGTACAGTAGGACATCTAAAATAGCTCTGGACACCTATATTCAGGCACTGCTTATTTTACTCCCTTGTGCTGTATCAGTGAAGTCAGCAGGAGCTGCCCAGGCAACTGCAGGGCCAGGTCTTTAGACATCAAAGCCCTTCAGGGAAGAAAGCGTCTCCCCTTCTTAAACATTCTCACTCTGCTGACCTTGTCTGGACAAATACTCTTAAATGTGTTCAATCATATGTGATTGCATGCGCTAAACACACAGGGCAGTGTTCCCTAATGCACTTGCTTGCAGGACGGGACAGTGCTTAGTGCCCCAGCCAGGTCATTTGGCCACCACTGCTGGCCACAGCAGGTCCCAGCGCTCCAGCCGCTCGGGCAGAGAGCCGCGGGCAGGAGCCGTTACAGCTGCGCACAGCCGTGGGCCCCGTCACCCACCAGGAGGGCAAGAAAGGAGCAGCTGGCCTTGCCGATCGCTGTGCGGAGCGTCCAGACGGGCTCCCTCCCCAGCTTCCCCGCAGACCCGACAAACCGCCCTGGCAATACAGGCAGCATCTTTCATTCAGATCTGCAATGCAAAATCCATGAAAGCACCAGGGCCTTTTCCAGGCGCCCAGATGCTATCAGGTAGCTAGCAAGTCATCTGCATAACCCTTAGGTGCTCCACTGTCCTGCCTATATAAGGCCCCTCTTCCTATATGCACAGAATGGCTGTCTGAACTGCTGAGGAACCTACTCTGCGAAGCAGCTGCTAAAAACTCAGGCATTGCGACACCAACCTTTTGTGAGTGCCCTCTACAGCAGCTCTGCTCCCATCACCTCCTCTGGGAGGGCTGAACTCATGGATGTTTACACAAAAAGTGGGCAAAATTGTCTCTGCTGACCACTCCGGAATTACTCAACTTCCACGTTCCCAAAGGGGCCTCATTTCAGCAAAGAAAAGAAAGACCAGGAGACAACTGAAAGGCTTCCGGCCAGTAAATTCATTCCAAATCCTTGTGTGCCTGCATTGAAGAGATTTTAAATCCAAGAGGACTCAGAAAATGCAATTTGGCCTTTGCAATGTTTCAAAAATGAGCCATAAAACTAACACTCTGGACCAATTCCGGTCTCTTTTCATATGAGTAACCAGTAACGAGTGTAACTCCATGAAAGACAATCAAGTGGTGAAGTTTCCACACGGACATTACTGCAGAGAAGAGCTCGTGCCACGCCAGAGTGCACACAAAGCCTGGGGGAGCAGTTTCAGACCTGCAAGCAGAAAGTTCCCGGTTATGCAGAGCAGCTCAACTCTCAAGGGCCTGTTTTTAATCATAACTTCTACAACCCAGTTTCACAGCTCATGCTTTACTGCTTGGACAGCCTGTGCCAACTGGACAGAAACGAAACCCAGCTTGGTATTTTCCAGTTGATGGGAAAGGTTTCCAAAGGATATTCACTGGAGCAGCACAACAGCTTAGCACGATCCTTCCTAGAAATGAAACGCGCAGGTCACTGCGTCATTGAACGCCCTCGCTTGCTCTAGACGATGTGAGATTTCCAGCAGCACCTTGCTGGGCCCTCGTAGCGCTTACACTGGGGCTGCTGCATGGGCAGAGCAGGTAATTGCAGGAGCAGCAGCATTTTGGAGTGGCAAAACAGCACTGCTGCCTCCCAGCCACGGCTCTGCTCGTGCCAGCCCCTGCGCAGGGCTCCTGCTGCATCAGAAGAACGTCTGTTCAACGTGATCTAATGTTTGTGCTGAGGACCAAACTCCGAGCCAGAATAAATGCACTGAATTTGGTGTTTCTTTCATTCTTGAGCTATGACCTTGCCTTGTGAATTTATTTTGTTGTTCCAAGAATGAAATATTGTGTCCGTGACCGTTGTAACACTGAGAGGGGGGAGTGAAGCCATCAGAGCTCTCTACTGCAGATGGGAAGATAGGGGAAAAGCAGTGTCTTTCCTCAGCTTTATCTTTTCATGGCCAAAGCAAGTAAAGGCTGCTGCATTCTGCTGTCTCTTGCCAGGTCTGGGATGCTCGGATTGATGACAATAAGCATTAGTCATTATCACAGTGTGGTTTGTCCTGTGGATACAGCTGGGTTTTGTACTTGGGTAATGAGTGTCTCTACAAAAAGTGAACTTACGCCATTCAAAAGAAAAATACTTGCTCTGTTTGGCCATTCTTAGGAGACACAGCAGGAAAGGGTGTGAAGAGCTTTCCGTGCCTTGTCTGGCTCTGCTGAATCACAGCCCCAGCACCTCAGGACACAGAAACTGTTCCCTAATGACTACCCCAGGAGACAGGTCAGAAAGGAGACAGCCTGAGCTCTGCTTTTGAGGGCGCAGCCTGCAGCTCTGAGAAAGTCCATTTGCTCTCCTCTACACGTCGCGTGGCTCCAGGAGGTGCTCACTGCCAGCAGCAGTGAAACTCCCCACTGACTTCAAAAGAGACTTCAATCCTAGCCCAGTCATTGCTGGTATTTCTATGAAAAACACTCCCAAAACGGCTGTGAGTTATGCCCAATAAATTTAATAATCAATGAAACCATACCAACTGACAACTACAAAATACAAAGCAGACGTGAAAAAATGATGGCATAAAAGTCAGAAGGAACATTGTGAGGAAAATAAAAGCAAAATACATTTAACAGAGGATGTGGGTTCAGATATAGCACTCATGGTCACATACAACACCGCATTAGTAACAGTACACACAGATACTCGTTATGCTGGGCTCTTCACAAGGGCTGCCTCTTAGTCCTCCACTTCATCCCAGATGACAAGTGAATTGATGTTGTTACTCTCTTACATAAATTCTTGTGCACACAACATCATCAGCACCAAAGGTCTGGAAAAGAAATAGAAATTCATCAGAAGGGATGAAAACAGCCAACACTGAATACATTTTTTAAAGTTATTTTTACTATAGTAGCTAGTTCTGTAGCAGAAATACAATTTCCTATATCCTGTGACAGATGAAAGAAATGACTCATTTTGGAAAAGGAATGCATTATAGGTGACCTACTCTCCCAAGCATGATGAAATTTGTCAGAATGATAAATGATCCAGAAATTCCTTTTTTTCCTATAGTTTCTTGGCATGCATTTATAAATAAACACAAGAAAAGAATGAGAATTTGGAATGTGATATTTTTATATTGAGAAACAGTTGTAGCCCTTTCAACTGGAAATGCCAAGGATGGAATTCATTTTCAAGCAGCAGTCTTTGGTATTTGCAGGTCTAAATTAGGGTGGTTCCAATGAAGTTTGTGAAGCAACGTGGAAGACATGGTGAACATATAGAAACAACGTGTGGATGCACTGCTGCTGTGAGCCTTGCAGACTCCGATCTGCTCTCCCAGAGCTGCAGTGTGGCTAGTGACAACCACAGCTTTCTTCCAGGATGCTTTGACCACAAGCAGTGAATGTTTGCTCTACGTTGGGTCTGAAATGAGGCCCCATAGTGAACACAGCATTTAGGGGAGACCAAACTCATTTCACACTACTGAAAACAGAGCTCTCAAGAGTATTTGATCATTACACATCTGAGAGTCACTGACTTACAGTGGTTATATCCCATTCTTACCCTATTCCTCATGCCCAGTTGGGTACCTCAGAATGCACTGACTGTCCCTGGATAGTCCTCCAGCTGTTTTTATATGATATGATACCATTGACTAACAGTGATCCAGTTATGCAGCTGGAAATCTACTGATTTTTTTTTTTCTTTCTTTTTTTTTTTTTATTTTAGTCCCACCCTGCACTTAAAAGGCAGGTCCACCATGACAATATTACAGTGCTGATTACTGGGACATCCAGGCTGGACTGTGACTATGGGAGCAGTCTGAGGAAGCCACCTAAACTCCAGAGGGTTTGTATGTAATTTCAGGTCAGGAGGGCTAAAATCTAAGTAGGAAGGAAATAAATGACCATGCAAAAGTGAGGAGACCAGGACAGCAAAAAGCTTCCCATGCAGAAGCTTTTCAGCTTCACTGACAGTTTAAAGCTCACAGCTACCTCTGTGAGCACCTCGCAGTTGTGAGGAGGGATGCTTGGCTGTGATAACTGCCAGGGTCTCACTGAAAAAGTAATTCAGATCTATCCCAGTGTGCTGTGAAAGTTCAGCTGGACTTTGTTTTAATGCTTTTTACACTTCCTTTTGCCAACACTTCTTCAAAAGGACTTGGCTTTAAGACTGCCCATGGTTTGCATTTTGTTGACTTTGCTGACAAGAAAAGCCTGTTAGTAATTTGGCTGGTGAGAAATGACAAAGATAAAGGCTTTGCTTTTATGCCTATGAAAAGCTTATCAATCTTTATTTTTTTTTTTAAATTACACATGAAAAAGACTGAAAATGAACATGCAGCTAGTTCTCTGCTTCCCACAACACCCGCCACAAACACCCTTGCAATTGCTCCCTTGAACATGCCCAAAACTATACACAGAGGCAAAGTCTAGATTGTGAAGATATCAAATCCATGCAAAGCCCCATTACTAATGATCATCTCCTGAGTGCTATATAGTCACTTGGTCCTTGAAGACCTCGCTTAGGTTTATGTGGCCTCTGACCTCCTACAGGAACATGCTGCATTTTTTAGCACTTAGATTTTATATCTCTCAGGCATTCAGTTGGCTAGCCACTTAATTCCTTACTTCAGCACACAAAGAAATGGCTGTCATTGTCATTATATACCTGGTTTAAATGTTAACTTTCAAAGTAAGGTGTGTTCCTATCTTATGGTAGCTTACTGGCATTGTTGATAAAACTCCATTACCTGTTGCTAAAAAGAAAAAAAAAAGGCAGAGATGAATGTGCTCAAACCAGGTACATTCCCTTCTTTGTGGAAATGCATGGGGCCTTGCTTTTCAGGCACATTCAAACTCATTTGTGCAACTCCCTATTTTGGAAGCAAGAAGTCCTATTAAAACTGAGGAGATTAATTGCAAATAAAGTGCTCCCCAGCCTCAGAGTTGTTTAATCAAACTTCAGAATGAACCTGACACAGGGCAGAGCCCTTCTGTGCTTGCAAACCTACATGTGGCCAGGCTGCAAGAGTGGCACCGTGAAGGGCAACAAATATGCCTGAGCCCAGGATGAGCTTACAGCCTTGTGGTGGAGTAAAGATCCCGATCTGCATCAGCTCCTGCAGTAGGCACTTGGTGGGAATTTGGGCTACACAGAGAAGTCAAGAATAGACTTAAGTTCCAGCATATTATCTGATAAGAGAACTAAATGATGTATCTAGGTATGGACCAGAATAAACAAGATAACATATGAAATCAACTAAGTATGTTAGAGCAAACTGGTACTTTCCTTGGCAGTGGGCAGCACCCCTGGGAAGTTTGTGCCACAGTCTCACATTTTCAGGCTGGACAGTGTGAGTCAGATCTGTGTCACTTTGCTCCATGGCTGGGAATCCTTGCAACATCAAGGCTTTCAAGCTCTCCGTTCTTCTGAACAACAGCTGCTTACCGTAAACTCACGGAGCGCCATTCTCCAGTACCAGATGTATATGAATAATGACACATTAAGAAGTACAAATACACAAGGTTGTTTGGAATACACAGAACTGTTTGGAATAGCCTTTATCAAATGCAGTTGTACAGAGAAAAAAATAAAAGGAAAGAAACCCTCTTAAACACAGCAAATTCCTTTGTATTTGAACTGAAACATCTCAAGTATAACTGGGCCCACGCCCAGGGGAAGACCCAAATGAAATGGTTGTTACTTCTCTATCCTTCACAGTCAAACCCTTGTATTTGGGGTGGGAGGGAGCAGCTTAAAATCTATGGTTCTAATTTTAGATTGGAAAGAACAGCTCTTGTCAGCACAAGCAGACTTTCGAGTTTCCTATGACTCGAAGAAGTTGAACTTTCTAAGAAGGAGAAAGAGAGATAACTTGACTGTTTGGTGGTGAAATCTCACCAGAGCAGCTTGGAAGAGCGCAGCACTACCAAACCTCAGCTGATAAATAATGAGAAGAGGCAGGATTTTCAAACCACCACCTTCCCATCAGCTTGTAAAGCACCCACTCATCTCACAAGAGACTGCAAGGCAAGGCTTCTGTCTATGTCTAAAATAGAATTTATGTGTAGAATCACTGAAAATTACAGATCCATTTTCTTAGTTTATCTGCAGCAAAGAGAGCTCAAAACACACTGCCAACAAAGCTTTGTAAGGGGCTAATGCAGTGAGTTGACCCCTCTCAGTTCAGTCAAGATCTGATGACCGCTGACATAGCTAGAAATTAAACAAGAACCACAGAGCAGTAATATTTTATCATATGGGCCTAAAACATTTTCTGAGAAGCCTTTGTGATAAGTAGAAAACAGTGTAATTAGGAAAACTGTCATGTTAACAATCACCTGGAAACAATTACTACTGATCACTACCGCCAGTGAATGCAAAAATCCCCTGTTGTCATGATTGTGCAACCTACAGAGGCAGCCCACAACAGGCAGAGAGAGTACGTAAGCAAATAAATGCAGAGGGGATGATATTATTAGTTATATGAATAGCACTTCCCATTATCAGAAGAAGTTTTGCATGGATCCACATGTGTTGGCCTCCACGTGTACAAAAGCATCATGTGAAACAGAAGCAATACACCCTCCACCAGGATGAAATCAAGTATCCCTTAAATCCTTAAATTGATGACACTTAATCTGTAATGATGAATTTATCTTATCCAGATACAGATTTCTGCAACAAAGACATATTGTTTATTCCCATTCTTCCCATGACTCTCGGAATGGAGGTGGATCGCTGTGGGGACATGGTCACAAAAGGTACAGCCCCCGCTTTCAAACTCGGATACTAATAGCAGGTGTCCCAATATATGACCCTACTTTCTGTGGGACATCAATGAATAGGACTGTGCAAAATCAGATCTTTTATCAAGGTATCCAAAGGCTGGATATCTGTGTTTGAGAACTACAGCATGATACAGTTTCCTCAAAGTCAGGCAGCAAGCTAATGGCAGACAAAACATTAGCCAGTAATATCTCCTATTACTAATATTGAAATCCTGTACCCAGTAACTAAGCTACAGCTGATACTACAACAGGCTGTACACAGGACCACATTCATCCATGATACAAAGGCTTTGGCTTCTTTGTTTATGTTTGGAAACGTGCTCCGGAGCCAGCACTACTACAGAGCAGGGGCTGCTGATCTCTAAGCCACCTAGTAAATCCCGTCGTGATATTAAATTCAAGTTTTAGGACCATGCAATACATATGCATGCATGATTACAAGCTCCTGGGCTTTTAATAGGAAAGCTTTATTGAGGTCAGCAGTAAAACCTACACTGACTTCAGTAAAAATGCTATCCTTTAGATAGCCAATCTCATGTAAGATCATACTACAAAAACTATAGAAAAGTTAAACCTTGAAGCAGTTTATTGTTGTTCAATAGAAGGCTTAGGCACATCACATATCTCAGCATTCAACTGCAAAATATCTTTCCAATCTGCCCTGACTCTTCTCATCTGCTATGCTTAACCTCAGAAGCCAGTAAAATCATTTAAAAAATGTTCACTCACTCATCTAGACTCCAGAGTTCACCGTCTTTAATCTACTATGACATGAATTTTCTGGGGAGAGAAAGGAGGATGGAAACCTTGCTTGAAACCCCACAGTGTCCTGATCTTTGACCCTTCCTATAATTGATTCTGAAAACCCCTGTGTGATATGTGAACTGTGTAAAATGTGGTTTGAGGCTATTTTTAAAGCCCCTCTTCAGTAATCACCCATTTAAAAGTGTTTGTTTTATAGATTAAACTAAAATCTATAGAGGCACGAGCAGCTATGAGAGCAGCAATGCAGAAAAAGACAGATCATAAACATTTCTCATTTGAACAGCTAACATTTGGAAGCAACATCCTTTAACTTTGTAAATGCAGACCTTTTGTTCTTCTGCCTTACCCGAATGATTGATAGCTCATTAATCTCTGTGACAAAACACAGACCAACAGCAAAAACACTACAGATTATAAAAGAAAATTTAATGATGAAAAAAGAAAAGCATTATAAATAGCCTGAATCCTAGATGCTAATTTTCAGATATGTAAATGAAATATGTATTTTGTGGGATCAAGTTTGATCTTGATTGCTCAAGTGCCAATCCAGAGTAACTCCTGAGTGTGGTGTTGTAACTAAGGATACTCTCATTCTGTCATTACAATCTTAAAGTACAATACAGTATAGTCTAAAGATCCCTTCAGGACAAAAGAAATGTGAACTCTGACGGGGATCTATCCTTTTTGCCTCCTTTGCTTGAATAATTCATGTAATTTTTGTATCTGGGTTATTCAGTACTTCTAAAAATACAGCACTGAAATCACAGTAAGGGCATCAGAGTAGAACAAACAGCACGGTTTAAAGGAGTTGCAACACTGTTAGCAGCACTGATTTTAGAAAGTGGAGCTTGATCCTGCCACCCTGATTCAGGTGAAAGAGAGTCATTTTCGTGGTAGAATTTAAGATAGTGGCCTGTAACACTTTCTAACAGCATGGGAGACTTCCATGCGCCATAGTGGAGCCAAATATTATTCATGCTGCTGGTAAGAGTAATCTCATTCACCAAGCTGCAAGGACCTAAGCAGAACTGAGAGACAGACTAACTGGTACCTGAAGATAAGGAAAACCTTTGCTAACTGAATACTTTGTTCCCAGCATCTGTGTACCAGAGGACATGAAAGACTATCTTATTGCTCCAAGGGAATACCTTTGAAGTACGTAAGTAACTTCTGCCAGGATGCAAAACAGATTGATAATTATACAGTAATATGGTTTCTATTTTAGCTCTGTGTTAGTCATGACAATTCAACACTGATTTTTTTTCTTTTAACGTGTGACAATAAATGCATTTTATTTAACATACTGTGTTAGAGAGAAAAATATATCCTTTTACTAGGGAAGTGTCAATCTAATGGGCCCCCTAAGCAAAGCAACACATTAGACCAAAATTACATGGCAAAGCTCCAGGAGTTATGTAGCCAGTATTAGCAGAGCAAAACCCATTCCTCACCCCTGCCCATCGCCCCAGACCTATTCCCCATTCATGCCGCAGTCTAGGGCAATTTAGATTCCTTCTTGCAACTTTTTCCACATGGTATATGCATTTTTTTGATTTGTTCTGCAAATGCATGGTAATAGCTAATAAGGTGACTCAGGATGTCTTGAAAGATTTATTGGATGGAGGAGCAGGAGCAGAGAGCATGAGAAGAAACATCAGACTTCTAGAGTTGATAAACTGCTGTATCACAGATTCTGCTCCATGAAAGACATTGCCCTAACCGCCAAAGTCCAAAAGTTCACAGGAATTTGATTTCCTCCTGCTTATTTAAGGAGTTCTGACAGAATGAAAAACGGGCAAGCTCACCAGAGTACCTCAGGAAGTGCGTAAGAAGAGGCAGTATTTTTAGGTAAGTAGGGAGATTTGAGAAATTTGATAACGGGATTATGAGGAGCAAAAATGCATGAGTGAATCAACTCACAAATAACCCTCACCAAGCTGGGAAGATCAAAGGAGAAGGAGGGGAGAAGACAAAGAAAGATTTCTTCTCACTGTAACCTTAGTCTTACAGAAGCAAGATATAAATGGGGTTTGCAGTCTCAAATCCAAGGAAAATTTCCAACCATAAGAATAAACAATCTAGTTAGGATCTTTCTTCACTGGAGTGATGAAAAAACCCAAAACAACAGAGGAAAGAGATCAAAAGAGATCTCAAAATCTTCCCACTGATTGCTCCTATTCCTACCCTTGCCCACATGTCATAGTTGAGGGATACACTCCAATCAACCCCTTTGAGGTTGTTCAGCTTTTAAAGCCTGAATAATGGCCTGGAGGGAACATCCAGTGATAAGAGCAAGCTAAGAGTAAGAAGATCAAGTCACCACCGCACCAGGTGCTACAGTGGCTGCTAGTGAAGCAGCATGTGCAGCTCTGGTGCCCATTGCTCAAAAAGCAAATCGATGAATTGAAGCAGGTTCACAGCAGCACTGGAAGAATGACTCAAGCAAAATTTACTCTATACTCTCTGTAGGACTCTAGCTCTTCCAATAGTTTAGCTTAACAAACAGAAGGTTCTTCTAAGAGGTGGCTTGATTAGTGATGTTAAAAGAAGTATTTGCAATAATGAACTTTAGGCATCTCCTTTATGTCCTCATATACACAATACGCAATGGCTGAGAGTTTCATCTGAATAGATACAGATCAGAAGTTCAGCTTTTGCCATTTTTATGACAAGAGACACTAACCAGTAAAACAGCATATCAGAAGTTATGATCAAGTTTCTATGCCTGAAAATATTTTAATCAGAAGGAGTTTTTCTAATTTATATCCTAATCTGAAAAAAGAATTAGTTGAGAAAAGCCCAATAGACTGCATTGTACAAAAAAATAATAGACTGTACTATACAAAGCATCAAACTAGCTGGATTTGTAATCTTGGAATCTCTCTGGTTTCTTAACCAATCTCATTCTTCTTCCCAGCTGGATACATTCATGTCGCTGTTTGCGGGAGGCAACTTTATTTGACAGGCTCTCCAGCTTGGCCTGGAAGAGTTCGTTTTGTTCAGCAGCTGCCCCGCTAGTGTTTTGCTTAAACAACAAACTACAAAAATACATTGTTAGAGAGCTGGAAAAAAAAACGATACTGAAGAATAAATTGTGTTCACTCCATTATATATAAAGATATAAAGCAGAGATCAAAGTACTTTGCCTCCTAAACTATTTGGATAATCTAAAGAATTTCAGTGGTTGAGCCAAAAGAAATTATCGAGAATCTTAATATTCGTTCTATAGAAACCAGTGATTTCATAAACGGCATCCACCTCCTCCTCAGAGATGGGTGAACTGTTCCAAGATGTCTGGAATAGCATTAACGCTTTAAAAGCTTTTTGTTTATACTTGGTTAGGTTAGTTTGGGTCTTTTTTGTTTCAGACATGATCTTGAAAACAGAACCCCAACTGCTTTAGAGAGATGTTGAAGATGTCATTTGTTTTTTAAAGTGCAAGGGCTTAGTGATAGTTTGAAATAAAAAGTCCCTGCTTTGACATTTTCTTATCCCTCACTCCAGCAGCATTTCTTCTAAGGCCAAACTGATGAGGCAAAACAGTCCAGTCAACTGAATTATCCAAAATTCCCTAGCATGAGCATGCACAATGCCATGATTCTGGACTCAAGCTGAACGGTTACTTGTTATCCAGACAAATTGTGACTACTCCCAACTCTGAGTAACTGTTTCATTAATGTAAATGAGCACCTGAGGAAAGACTGAGTGAAAAGAACTCAACTCTAACAGAAACAAGTAGATAAAGAGTGTGTGATTTGTGGCATAAATGACGAGATAGTTGCAGTAGCGTGGTACAAAACAGCCAAAGTTACCCTGCTGCTTTGTGGAGGGGCACACAGGAATAGGGGGTTGTTGGCTGGCAGCAAATGTGCAAATCAGTGGATTTCCCACACACTTGTGAACTGGGTTCAGGGATGACCAGGAACTTGGAGAAGGTGGCAGGGACAGAGGGAATTATGTGTTCTTCGTGAACAGAATGAGACCTGAGCACACTAACAACATGCCACACTCCTCCTGCTGCACACCAGGTGATTGTGTATAAGAAGCAATACATTATCTACATGCCTAGAAAAGAAGGCTCTTCAGAAGTGAGCTCAGATGCTTTGATCTCACTTTCACCAGAGAAAATCTGCAATAAATCAACTAAATTCTTTAGTATGATTGTGGACTTACATAGCAGAAAAGGCCCACTTGTGACTGCTCTACCAATAAAAGTATGGGGAAAGCTATAGCATCAGTAAGATGCAAGAAAGCACCTGCAACTATCTTCATTCATTCTTTAAAAATAACATTTAAAACATGAAAAAATGTGATGTGTGGATTGTACTGTAAAGGAGTACGACAATGGTGGTTTTCCAGATGGATTTAAGTAAGCAAAGAATAGTAATAATCATATTACATAGCAACAAAAGAAAAACCTATAAATGTTGATAGTGTTGGGTGGAATCACTTACCAAAATCAGCTCATCATTAGCTAATTCTCGAGTCCAGTATGTTTTAGGGCCATCTCCCTCAATAAGAGTTTGTTTGCAGTAGATCTTGTTTTCATTCTCCCAAGTGGCCAAACTCTGCAGGCAAGAAAACCATTAGGAATAACATTAATTATACTCCCTGGCAGCAAGAGGCAGAGAGACAACAATGAGCAGTAGTGAGAACAACTGCTGCAGTAAAGGAGCAACACTGAGGCAGGTAAAAGCAAAAGGAAAAAGACATCAATGGCAAGTGGCGAAACCACAATTAAAGTAGCAGTGGGCATTTTGGAGATATTTATAAAATAATTGTAAATATGTTTTTTTCAGTTTAAATCTTCATTTTTTTTCCAAATTAAAAAGCCATTCAGTTTTCATTAAATGCTTAATGTTGAAAAGTATCGTTTAGAAATGTGTAATAAGGTAGGGTCTACATTCCCAGGCATCTTTTTACGCATACAGTTTGATCTGACATGTTCTTTATCGCTGCCGAATCCCCTCAGTGTAAAAGCATCAGGAATCATATGTATCATTTTGCGGTCATAAATAATAGACTACTTGCCACTTACAACCTTTCATTCTGCATGGCACTGTGCCAAGTTAATTGTACGTTAAACACGTTGTCCTAACAAACCAGAACTAAATTAAAGAAACTTTGTTTGAATTCTAACAAATTCTATTCTATTCTGACAAATTCTATTCTTGTGATATTTCTTTTTCTTAAATTTGTGGGTCTGGAGTCTTAAATAGCTAAGGGCATTTTTCAAAGCATTTGAATAATGATTATAAAACCACTGAAAATAAATAAATAAATAAAAATAAAAAGTAGGATTTTGCTCAGCTTTCCCAAGTAGGCAAGCTGTGGCTTTCTGTTGCTTTTCATGCTAGCGCTGAACTATTGTTCTACAATGGAATAGAACAGCTGTGCAAAAGGGTCCCCTGCAATGAATGTGCAAGTAATCCCTTTACAACTAGCACATGGGGACATTCATTAGTCTGTCATTATATATATGTGTGTGTTTGTATGTTTGCATCAATTCAAGCTAATATGTCCCAGACTTTCCAAAGGGAAAACAAAAAACAAAACAAAACACACTTTTCTTTGATTTAAAATTAGCTGTTCCCTTTATAATTTTTTTTAAAAGATAATAGAAGAGAAAATAATAATAAGAAAACCCCCCACACAATAGTTTTAAAAAGCCAACAACAAGCCATCTCCTATGGCAGTTATAGGAGCTGTGCCTTTCACTGCAACTGCACGGAGCCCCTTTGTCTGTATGAACAATAGCTCAAGTTGCTGGCAGAGAAAAACCCTCCACCTCATAAAGTGCATCAAAATCTGTCACCAGGCAGCTACTTTGCCAGGTACTGCAAATTACATTCCCAAGTATTATTTTATTATCTGTCAGTTTCTGCTCTGTGGCCACAGCTCCTTTTTTTTACACACAGCAGAACAACTCATTCCTCAGGCTGCACTATAAATAATTTCACAGCACATGGAAAAAATTTACTACTTCACAAAACACATTTCGTTCAGATTTTCCAACTTTCAAAGCTTACAGACATATTTTTTTTCCATCTGCAGCAATAAATCCTTTTCTAAAAAAAGGGTCACATTTATTGTATATGCATTAAGCATGGCGACATTACTTTTGCCGAGCAATATAAATTACAAAGCCAGCAACACTTCCTGAACAAACTGTTACATGTACAGAAACTCTTGGTAGATCAAGTGGATGTTGTGAATGTTCACTGTTTCCCAGAATCTGTCCCCTTTATCATCAATTTAAATTCAGAGCAATTGCACTGAACATAGTGAGGTTCACCCTGAATTTTTAGTGGTGCAAATGGCGTCAGAAACTGCTTAAGAAATAGCACTGATTACATTCTGGAAAACTGATTATTTTACCATCACAGCATACTTTCCAGAATGTATTCTTTATTTGGGACTACACTCTGACACACTTAACACATATTTCAAATAATCTGATAAGTGTCAGTGACTGGGCTGGGCTCTACGTAAATCTTGAGCCCAGGACAACAAATCTGGGCTTTGGTTAACTTTTTTTCCACCTACAGCAGAGCCCGGTTCTCCATTTCCCTGGATCAGAGGCATCCACGCCAGTGAGGAGTTTGGTGTAAGATGCTGCTGGGGGCCATAGAACAGCAAAATCCCCCACTGCTGCCATCTGCCACCCCCAAAGCTCCAGGGAAGGAGCCTCTAATGCCTTCCTGCACAAGGAGCTGGTGCAAGGATGCCTGGAACGACCCCAAGCAGAGAGTCCATCTCATGCTGTTGGAGGTATCTGGTCAGTAAAGATGCACCTTGAAAGGGACTGAGGAGGATTTCAGCCACAAACCACCAAGAGCCTGTGATCCTGCTCGGCTAATACATTTTAAGACAAAAACTCTGGCGTTTGTGCTCTGAATCCTGACTCTTGAGGTCTCTCTCGCTCCACCGTTCCCGCGCTGCCGCCAGGGACAGGGGTTCGGGAGGGCTTTCCCTGCGGTGCGGGCTCGACGCGAGCGGGACACAGCCCTGCCCGGCTCTGCCTCCGGAGCTGCCGGGCTCTGTCGCCTTCAGCTTGCAGCTCTACCCTCCCTGTGCAAGAGGGAGAGGGCCAGGGGACAGGGTGAGCTGCAAGCTCCGGGAGCCCCCAAGGAGCATCTCGGGGAGGAAGCAGGCGGGTGGCCGATGGGACAGAGGCAGCACAAGTGTTTGTCCCGTCCAGAAGGAGATTGGGAAGGTGCTGGACGGGCAAAGCCGCTGCGAGAGCGCACGCGGAGGCCCCCCACACACACACACACTCAGCGCTCCTACCCGGCACTTTCGCCCGTCCACCGTCTCCTCCTCGAAGCTCTCCCCGACTTTGAAGTTGATCTCGGTGGTGCGCACGGTGGTGGACGTCTTGATGTAGAACTGGTCGCCGTCCTGGCGGATCTCCACGTGGGGCTTGGAGGCGGCGGCCACCGCCACCTTCCTGAGC
>VZSV01000137.1:1225477-1236008 GCA_013398735.1 Nothocercus julius
CGCCACGGGGGCGGGCGCGAAGCGAGCGGGAGGCGCCGGGGGGAGGACGGAGGGAGCCCCGCGCAGCCGCCCCCTCCTTGTCCCGCACCCGGCGGTGCTTTAGGAGCGCGAGGATCGCGGCATTCCCTCCGTGCCCCCCGCTCCTCTCAAGGAGCCCCCAGGCTGTTGCCCATGCCCCGCGTGCCCAGGGCACAGTGTGGGCCCGCGTGCCCGTCCGTGCCCGTGGTCCTGCGTGTGCCATGGGCAGGGGTGCTGCACGTAACCCTGGTGCATCCACACGAGCACGCGGAGCAGAACGGCCTGGCCCAGGCGTGCGGAGACCTGCTGCTGCTGCTGAGCACAAGGAAATACCCAAAACACACAGAGGTCTCCAACTGCCCTGCACTGCAGGGCCACATGGACGTAGTGACAGGAAAGCCCTGGCAGAGGCAGCTTCATGGGACCCTCATGGCCCCTCTTCACTTACTGTACTCACTCTGTAAAGCAAACAAGTTGGTTACAGATGTATGTATGAAATGGATTCACTCTGGGAAGAAAACAAAATCTGGGAGTTATTTCAGGCATCTGTTAGGCAAGATCTTCCAGTTCATCTTTGGTACAATTTGCAATGGTTATCTGGCATCCCAGGAAGAGTTTCCCCAAGTAAGATCCACAGAGCAAATACTGGCCTGTGGGTAGTCCCTCATTTTGCTTTCTTGGTTTTGCTTTCTGCTCTGAAGGCCATCCTGGAGATCTGGTGTAGTTCTTTGTCTGAAATATTTTGATGGAAAGTGTGTTTTTTTTTTTTTTTTTTTTTTCCAGGAAATGGCTTTTAAAGTGGGGAATATCTGTTTTCAATAATATAGTTGCTCTAGAAAAAAAAAAGACTGAGCATGAAACTTAGCATCTTTAGTAAATGACAAGGAATTAACTCCAAACTAAATATGTTGTTTAAAGAGTTCTGATTGCCTCAGAAAAGGTGGGATGACCACCACCCCAGGCACACTGCTCCCTTCCTGATGCAGGCTTGTTCCAGTCCTACAGATAAAAAGCTGCATGCCCCGCAGGCTGGTACCAAGGCTGGGTAGTACGATGGAACGGAGAGGAAAAACCCCATCCGGTTCCTCTGCTTCAGCTCCCCAGTTGGGCTGCTAAAAATGTCCAATCATGATCCTGGCTCTGGATCTCACAGAACCTGGACCCCAGGGGGAGTGATGGGGCTCCCCTTGGCAGGACAACGGCCACCGAAGGCGGAAGTATGGGCAGCATTAAACAGAGAGGAGCCACTAACCTCTATCTGGATAAATAAATGGACCCAGACGACTTGAAGAGGAGAGGCTTCAAAGGGTCATTTGGGTTCCACAGCTGCTCTTTCTTGTGCTGCCTGTTGATAGGAACCAGAAGTATCCAGCAGATGTTCGCTGTGAGCGCGCTCCTAGGACATGGGACTTCTTTCCTAGGTGTTGTACTGGGGCCACGACCTGTTTCATGAAGACCACCAAAGAGCCTTGATAATGTCCTTTGCACAGAAAATGCAGCAAGCTAGAAGGAACAAATGTCGTGGAGACACATATATATATCAAATTACTTTTTTATTTAGATGATAATCTTGCACAAAGGCTGCAAGGTACCTTTCCACTTATAGAGATCAGTTCATAAATTGAAAGGCCAGGTGCACTCTGTGGTATCTAACCAGCTTGCCTGGCAACATGTGCATATTCCCACCTTATGTCCAGGCAGAGGCAGTGTCCTTCCAGCACCGCCTATCGTGGCCTCCCCAGCTCTGCAGAATCAGACTTGACGCTTGTCCACACACGGACTTGTCCAGCTCTGACACGGCGGAGGTGTTGCTCACAGCCCGCGGCTGGAGGTCGGCACATGCATTTCTAGAGAAAATGTCCCTCTACTTGCCCCAAATTCTTCATATACACATAGCACTTGCATTGAACACCAACAGTCATTTCCCTTTCCCTTCAAGCTACATTTTCCTTTTTACTCTTCGCACATACTTTTTCTGGTTCATTTTAAATCCTTTATGTTTTCTCTTTCTATAGCAAACAATATTCCCTCATGTTCCTCTGGCTTTAACAATTAATTTAAAAGTCAGCATGAGTTTAGCTCCGCTCTCATAAGGAACGCAACAGAAGTGTGAAAGCCAAGGGGCTCTTACATTCCATAGCCCTTAAGACAGTTCAACTTCTATAAGAAAAATGGTCTTTTTCCTTTTCTATTTCCTGTCCTTTAAAAACAGGGACTGTAATCCCACTGCATTGTGCAATACAAATCGCCACTTTGACTGACGAGGCAACGAGGTGAGATATAACTAAAGTTGCAACAAATTCCATGTGGCTTTTGTAGTAGTTACACCAATTAATTATGCAAATAATCATAATAAAGTTCTAAAAGCCTATGGTAGCTGAATTGCTATTTTACAAGACTCGATCATATCAGCTAGCTCTACGCTGCTAGATTAATTTATACACTGAGCTTTTCAGAGAAAAGGAAGAAAATATGAAAAGTTTAAAGAAAGGTAAGGGAAAGAAAAAGAGGACAGAAGTGGGATATAAGACCCCTAAAAATATATCACCAATATAATAAAAAACATTAAAAGGGGACAGAAGGTGAATCAGGATCAGTTTACTTGAATCAGTCAAATGATGGACACAACAGGATCCCTGGAAAGGACACAACTCAGCTCTGCTGTTATGAAGTGAGGGTAGTGCCACTGAGATCAGAAGGCTGTATTGATTTATTCTAGCTGAGAATATTGCCCATGGGCTTTAACCCTCTACAAAGATCCTCATCTTAGCATGGCAGCCACAGGGGATGTTCATGCGGTTATACTGAAATAGCCTACACTAAAAGGCAGCTTTACTTTCCCTTCAGTCTCCTTCTGTACATAACTTCCCCATTACTGTTATGGAAAACAGTTTGATTTCCAAACAAATCCCCTCAGCAGCTTTTTCCTCTTGGCATTTATTTTGTTTACCTGAATCCCGTAAGGCTGATCTTTCCCTGCAGATGGACCTAATTAATCTTTCCAACAGTGCCCCTAAGACAAAAGCAAGTAATATATGTACAGATGGGACCAAGGTACTCCATCATCCATCTGATGTAGTGACCAGTAACGTGACTAAAACTATCCTCTGGAGGCTGCTGACTGACCACTGTAAACTCGCACAAGGCTCAGTAAAAACAATAAATTTTATTTACTAAGGTGGCGCCCCCTTCCCCTCCCCAAAAAAGGTTGGTTTAAGGGAGAATATAATAAATTATTTCTGACATGAATAAATTATACATCTGGAAGGCAAATTTCCATGGTAAATTTATCTGCCAAATTAATTTAGAATGGGCCTCTAGCATGACAATAGGTGAAATGTAATATGCATGTATGTAGAATAAAAAGCATTTCTGCAGTGTTGCATTGTATCTGCTGCTGCATTCTCATTATAATGTCACCGCATCATTAGTTTTGTGTTTAGCTCCAGTAGAAAGAAAACCCCACTACTCCTCTGCTAAAATGTGGAGTGGTTTCCAACACCAAACCATTCTTTTCATTTTTGAAAGATCTAACTCATATGAAAGTAAATGAATCCTTGTGCTGTTAGAGGTGGACACTGAAGTGTTTGTCAATTCTATATAGCATAAGAAAACTGTATTTAAAAAGGAAAAATAAATATCATCATCTTAATTCCTTCCCTATAATATTCCCTTTCAATGGGAATTAATTGATCTGTGTTATCTCCCGAAGTCAGGCTTTTAAGCTTGCCACCTGCTCGTTCTCTCTTCTTTTCCAAACAGCTATAGGAATAGAATAAAATTGTAAATGTTTTCTTAACTAAAGTATAATTTGCTGCCCCTACTGTGAAAACAAAGGGAGTTGGACTCTATTTTCACTTGGGCATTCATTCTGCAGACTGCTGAGCAATTCGATCCTGGTCCATCAACGTGCAGTAGCAAGGCAAGTAACGTAATAACTATGAGCTGTGTTTTGGAGGTGCTTTCCTGGACCGCCACCAGAATAAACCCGCAAATATCACTGGAGAGGAAAATCAAGCTCACTCAGTCTCAGACTAATATTCTGCAGGAGTCTGTAATATAAATTAGTTTACATCACCGCTTTGGAAAACCACTTACAAATCATCACATTCTTGTGGAAAAGGGTCATGCTGAATGATGAACATCCAATATAAATTTTAATGGTTGGGCCTTTTCACCTACACACACAGAAAACCACTGGCATCCCAGCACTGGAGCACTGTCTGCAAGTGTTAGGAACAAAAGTGGTGTTACCTTCCGTCCAGACTGCCTCGCTATCGCCAGATGACTTGAACAGGAGACCTCAGTTCCTCCCAAAAGTCGGATTCTGGATACGGCAGCTGCAAAGAAGCGATCAATCCCCAAGACCCTTTGGTCCAGATAAAATAACATGGCAGAAAGTAATAGTTCTGAGGGAACATTAACAATGTGCTGAGCTTAAAATACAGTCTTACATGCACAGCAAAAAAGGTATTCACAAAATTAAACACAGCTTTTATGTTGTGCTAGGTAAAATAATGTGCTTCAGAAAGAAAAAGAAAAGGCATTTACTGAACCCATACTGGTTATAACCAAATGTGTGTACTGTGCGATCTCAGCTCGCTCTCGCTATCTGCAAGCTACTGCTGAGAAACTTTACTCCCTTGCAGGGCTTGTGCAGAATTTGTTTTGCAACCATCATCCAGGGCAGAAGACTGATAACTTGCCTTTCCAATCAAGGAAGCTGACTTTAAAGTCATCAGATTAAACCACCTCCCTGTACCTTTTTTTCCTCTTATTTGAGAATGGCCTGGGAAGGAAAGTTACACTCCATGAAGAGCCCTGCTTGCCCACGAGTACCCCAAAGCCTGGCTCTGCCTCCTGGGCTCCCAAGCTCAGCTCACAGTGCTCTACATGAATCTCTAGAAAAGAAAATAAAGCCATCTGCACTCTAAATAAAGCTTACACGGGCATGACCAACAGACAGGATCCAAGTCACTATTCCCTTATCAAAAGCTTTTAATATCTAATATGATGTTGCAAATAGAAGCCTTTGAATGTGCACTTGAGTCAGGCAAGGGATAGAGATGTTGAGGAAAGAGCTCTTAAACTCCACGTTTCCTTTGAGCAGTGTCAGCAGTTTCCCTGTGCGGGTACGTAGAGTAACTGCATGAAGCCAGAGAAGGGACAGGGCTGCTCTGCTCGTCGCACAGCCTCCACCTGCTGCTCTGGGTTGTGATGCTGCTCAAGTTTGTTGTGAAAGTGAGAACACTCCCCTGAGTCACTAATGCAGAAGAGTTATTTCTTTTTCATGAAGAGGTTATCAATACATTAGAGATCAGTCATTTTCACAGGCTTTCAGTAGAGCTGCACTGCTCATTTGCTCGAACAGAAGGCATTAATAAAGCTGAAGCTGTCAATATAAAAGTAATCAAACTGTGTTAGCTCCTCTTTTAAGGTGATGAACCAGGTCTATTAAGATTTACTTACTCAGGCAGATGGTTGAAGCTGATGTATGGATTACTTTAGGTATTGGAGACTCTTAAAGGACCTCAGTCTCCAGGGACGGAGGACCACGTTATTTTTTCCAAATGTCCAAAAGAGGAATGAGTGAATTCAAAGGAAATATTCTCATTTAGTTCTGCACTGAACTCCCAATAGAGCCATGTCCTGAAGCAATAGAGGCCACACCATTTGCACAGTCCTAGGTTTTACTCTGGTGCCCTGACCTTTGCGTATATGCCAAATTCAAAAGCTTCCCCACTACATCTGGCAGACAAAGAGAAGATGAAGAAATTCTCCCTCTTCTAAAAAAAAAAAAAAAAAAAAAAAAAAAAAAAAAAAAAAAAAAAAAAAAAAGCAAGCAATAGAGTATTTAGCATTCCATGTAAATTAGAACCAGGGAATAGGAATTCTGTCTGTTAATTCAATTTGGAATTCCCAAAGCTTCTTGAGAGTTTTTCTCATAGGCCGCTTGCAAAGCAGAATAAGACTAAAGGATTGGAGCTAGTCCTTGCTAATATAAATCAATGACTTCAATTCTGCTAGTTCCAATGAAGCTCTACAAGCTTGTTCCATCTGAGGAGCAGGTCCAGATATGTGCAAGTAGGTGTTCTGGCTCCCATCCATCCTTCTCGTGTCTCTGTTTTGTCTTGCTAAACTTTGCTCAGAAAATGCTCTTGTGAACAGCTACTCCTTCCACGGTTAACCCCTGACCTTCTCAACTAACATCCTTTGCTTCTTCTCATTCAGAAGGTTTCTGGGTCTTATTAACTAAACAGGCAAAGTACCATTCCCAACTGAAACCGGAATCTCTGACAAGAGGGCAATTGTTTTTCAGGCTTCCTCCCTGGTACTAGATCTATAGATTTCAGACTGAAAAGCACTAATGCAGACATTCTTTGTCTAAACATTATCTGGAAAGCATCAAGATAACTTGAGCCACTTCCTCATCAGTTAAGATTTGAGGGGTCAGCTCTGGGGATCTAAGTGCCTCTGGTCACTGTTTGCAAAACCGGATGCTGAAAACTGTAGGAAACCATAAGATGAGGTACCTAAATAAAAGAACTTCGGTCTTCAAAATTAAAAATCATCAATCTTGCACTGCTGTTAGCAGAAAGAGAGGATGCCCAGCACCTCTATGAACATGCCACGCTATGCACTGAGATGACTGGCTGCAAGTAATCCAATTTGGACAGTATGAACAGGATTTTGAATAGGAAAAGGCTGCATTTGGGCTTCTAAAATTTATAGCTTAGAAACGGCTATAAATGTTTTTCAAAAGTGCCTGTGAACAACTATAAGTACTTATTAAAAAAAATATTTCCCTTACCCTTAGGCAAGACATAACAAGTCTGATGTTCTGAACAGTTATAGAGTATGAGGGGGTCTTTGCGTAATACTCCATGGCAGAGCAGGAATTTTGGCCAAAAATGGGCAAGGCTGCTAGGGCCTTCAGTCCCTTCGGAACTGCACACACATTTTATCATTCATGCAACCCATTAGTGAAAGGAAGCACTTTCCACAGAATTAGTCTCATTATTCTCAAGAGTCTCTACCTCAAAAGAGCCCACTCAAAATCCAACAATCTCCACTTTGTATCTCTCAAAATTTCTTTGGACTTCTCTTATTTTAAAGCTACTGGGAGTCCCTTAGCCTAGAGAGGAGGCTGCAGTCTCTCCCAGAGGCACCACCTTGTGCCAAGAGGTTTCACAGCATTGCATGCACTCCACAGCTGCATCATGCTTGCGCAGTCCCCTGTGTGCATCTCTCATCAGCAAAGCCAAGAGGAGAAATGTGAGGGAAAGGAGAGATGTTGTGCCAAGGGGAGCCATTTCAAGACACCATCCCTTAAAGTAGAGGTTGCTGAGACACTGCAGTGGAATTTGGAGAGGGTATTTTTTCTAAGAGTTGACATATAAACAAGTCAAGGCTTATTATATTGCCACAGTATTAAAGGAGAATTTGTAAACTTCAGCCTCGGTTGTGCTGATATAATCTCTCTAATTTGCACAGAACAGAGAGGACAGAAATGGGAGCCACAGTGAAGTACACAGATACAGAACCATGAAGCGAGTCTGAAACTTCTGATTAAAATGTTCTAAATAGTCCAAATCATACGTAAATGATTTAGATTGTTAGGATATATAGGTTCCTAAGTAATTTAGATTCTTTTGAACATTTCCCTTTTTATTTTATGGTACCACTGATTTATTTTCCAAAAGCTTCAGCATCTTTCCATTTCAGAAACCTAAATAGCAATCCCAAACAGCAGATTGCAGAGCAATAAGCTAAGCTCTTCCCTTCTACCATTAATTGCTGTGGGTGACTGCATGAAGAGCACTCTCCTTGGCTGAACTCAGTTTCTGCTGCCGAACTGTTGGACGGTTACTATTCTCCAGGCCATACAAGAGATCCTCCTCTTCCAATAATGGAAATACATATTTGAATGTCATTGTCTGCTCGATCATTTAGAGCTAAAGTTTAAAAAAGGAGAATTGGCATTACATGAACATCTTAAAAGCAATTCTATGTCTACACTGAGAAAACTAATTCAGTAGTTCCATGTAAACTGCCAACTGATGTCATGAAAGGGCCTGTGAATGTAGACAACACTAATCTTTAGCTGTGCTCTATTTTTCAATATTTGTAATTAAAAGACCTTCCAAGATTAGGTCCCCATTATGCCAGTTGCTATGGAAAGACATAATTCTGTCTACCTTTTTCCATTCACAAATAATTGTGAATAATATTATCGTAGTACCAACAAATCAGTATCTGTATCTAGGACCCAGAATGTTGAATCTCTGCTGAAACGAAGGCTACAAGCCTAAGCAGAACTTACAGAGCAAAATGGAGCCCGTGTCAGAGACATGGGCTCAAATGACCACAGCTGCAAATGAGCAAGTTGTAGTAGATTGAACAATTCTGATTTGCCCTAAGGAGTTATGGCAGAAAGACATGGGACTCAATGTACCTTCCCTTCTGGAACAGCTTCTGCCCCTACTGCCACTGACTTTGAATGGACTCTGGTGCTTTGTTTTGTTTCTGAAGTGCCAAGGTCTAAATTTACTGCTGCTAGAGCAGTAGTAATGAAAAGAAAAAACTTAGCTTGACCAAGCAAGAGAGGAAGTTTATTAATGGATGATGCTTTCCCGAACAACGATGTGTTTCACCATGAGAAGCAAGATGACTGGGAAAGCTTTCTAAGATTTAAAACCAGAGGGAAAGGTCAGTAAATATCAAGGCAACTTGGCCATGCTCAGGAGCGTGCTGTGCTCCAGAATGCGAGCTCACTGCCTTGCAAGAATAAAGCAACTGTGCTGGAGAAACTTCTTTTCAAAGCCTCTATGGCCAGTTTATTGCTACAGCGCAGCAGAAGGTAAAACTGTGCAACCACTGATCTCCCAAGAGGAAAGGTTTTGGACAAAAAGAATTCTGAGGACTTGCTGTACTAGGGACTTGAGAAGACTGTGGCTTAGGCGTCAGTGTCTGGCTATGTGAGCACAGGATCCCAGATCCTGCTGCCTCCCGTCGGGTGCCAGATGCGGGAGCTGCACCTGAAGTGGGACTCTGGGAGGCAGGAGCACGGGCCAACAGAGGGAGCCAAGAACTACGCGGGATCAGCACCTTATTGTGGCCCGAGGGATCGGTGCTCTCGAATCAAGGCCAGAGCCTGACACCAACTACAAGTACTTTTGTCCACTGCTGCTCACGTGAGAGCTTTGCTGGTGCAAAGGAATACCTCGCTGCTCATGGGTTTAACATATCACAGTTCCAGAAACAATATTGGCCTTTGGGGAATAGATTAAGCATAAGTGCCTAACAGTGAAACCATTATTTTACCCCATTACAACAATTACAGACACTAAAAATACAAGATCCAGCATCCCTTCATGGTGGACAGCATAAAAGCTCCTCTTGACTTGCTGCTGCTAACTCAGACCTGCAGCCTACTCATTTATTTCTTGCTTCAGAAAGAGGCTCCCTGTAGCTGTGATGATGCCAAATATCCTTTCACACAATCCCTAATGCACTTTCCATGTTTTCACTCTAATGACTGTGACAGCCTGCCTCGCTGCTGGCAAAACTTTCCAATTCTGTTTCATGTGAGAGCTCCGAAGGGACCGCGTTGCCGCACTCACACACGGCAGGCAGCAGCACGGCCGCACTGCGGAGAGTCACGCAAAGTGCCAGGCGCTTCTGGGACTAGCGGGAGACCCTGCGTAAGCACCTGTCATGTTAAATACAAACCGGACACACAACAAGAAGGAAGAGGGAGCCAGGAGTGGAAATGTTCAGCAACACACAAAGCATAGAGAGCTGCCACCTCTGTGGGGCTGATAAGGGATTGGTACTAGGCAAACGCTTCCCGAAGGCGCTGACAGCGCTTAGCAAGCATCAGAAGTCCTCAGTACCCTGCAGGATTTATAACTTATTTTTGGGCTCAGACCTGACTTTATATACCCGCTAATAAGCTGGGAGTGAAGCTCTGCACCATGGCTGCCCAACTCTGAATGAGGACCCAGGGGTCACGTAGCCGCAGCTGGGTGTGCGGGAGCCCTGGCCACGGCACACAGAAGGCTGCTCGCTGCTGCCTGCCGCAGCCTAGGACAGCACATCCACACGCTGCTTGCAGAAGGCATTAAAGCCCTTCGTCTCCGGGCCCTGGAGAGGAGCGGGTCGTTTATTCATGGTATCGCTGCCCACTTTGCTCAACTGACTCTTTTTAGTCTCTAGACTCCATGTGGTGTTGGAGCAGATGAGAACATTATGGTAAGCACTGGGTGCATGTGCCATCTTTCTGATCATGACTGGACTGGAAACATTTCACAAAGCCAACAGGCATACAAACAGTTTTTAAATTCTAGGCATTTCCCCCACATCACTCCTGAGAAAGAAACAAATAATCAATACTTGGAATTTTATCAAAAGACTGTAAAGAGAGAGAGGGAGAGAAAGAGAGAGAGGGAGAGAAAGAGAGAGAGGGAGAGAAAGAGAGAGAGGGAGAGAAAGAGAGAGAGGGAGAGAAAGA
>VZSV01000137.1:1237013-1249587 GCA_013398735.1 Nothocercus julius
AAAAAAAAAAATCTGAAAAGAAAGAGAGAAATGTTTGCAAAGCCACAGAACTACAGAAGAACTCAGGGACAGGTGCACCTGTCCCTGCTTGGGTTTTAAACTAATTGCTTTAAATTAATTTGTTTTTCTGCCATGTGCATCGTATCATTTGCTAAAGAAAGAGTGATCACACTTTTAAATGTGATGCCAGATTGGCAATTTAATAAAGAAAAGGAATTTGGAAATTAAGCCTACAAAACCCATGCCATAGCCCTACTGGGGAAGGAAGTTCATTGCCTGAATGAGCCTCTGTGTAAGGCAAGAGCAGAAAATATAAGAGACCATATAAAACATAAGAGCCCTTTGCTGCTTCCCAAAGCCCCGCAGCAGTACGGAGCACTGCAGCGTGGCAGAAGACAAGATTTCCAGCACAGACGCTGACGTGCCCTGCTCCTCCAGGAAACGGTTATTTCTGTGTCGCTTGGGCCAGTCCCATGCAGATTAGCTCCTAGCAGAACAGATGTGCTACTGTACTCATATCTAATAACTCTGCCTGTCAAAAAACACAAGAGAATGCTTCTTTCATGTATGTACTTGCTTTTTTACACAGCACTTCCTCACTGTTTTTCCCTAGTAAAGAGAACTGTGCAGTCCTACAACTGGAGGAATAATACTATCTATGAGACTGTGATTTCAGTGTTAAGCAAGCTTTTATAAAAGCTAGTGTTTCATGGAACACTGAGCAACTTTGACATGATTCTCATTAAATGAATGTCACTGTCATATACAAAACATAGTTTTTCCACCAGCTTAGAAAGATACACTTTGGCGAATGCAGTTGAAAATGAGGGACTATACTAGAAGGGAAAAAAATAAAACCAAGCAGCTAATTGGTTATTTGTACCTCTTGCAGAGCTTAAGAAGTCTTTTTACAGCACGGGTTCTACAAACACCATTTTTTCACCTTATCCCCTCTTCAAAATACACTTCAATTACTTTCAAAAAAATAGATAGTAATTCAAAACTAGCATTACTATTACTTTGAATAACTTAGCACATTTGTGCTAAGTTTCTAATTCAGCACCGTACAAACAGAAAGGACTGCACAACCTCAAGAGTCCCCATCAAAGGGGGCACCTTCCTTCCTCACGCATGGTCTCATGGCAAGGAATCTGACCTGCTCTCCTAGGAGAACCCCTGTCTTGGTCTCAGGATGAGCCTTTTGTGCAGGGGAGCTATTAACTCCAGTCATCTCTCAGTGACTCTATGAGTCTCTATGGCCACAAGAGCTACTTCTAATTTATTTAATGGCACTTAATTAAATGCTCATTAATGCTCATTCTTACATAGTTTTATCTTTTCCAAGAATGACTGCCACTGGCTGCCAGGAGGTTAGCCTGGGGTACAGCAAGATCAGAGATTAATAAACCAGCTTACTAGTCCAGCAATATTATTTATAGTTCCACCTATATCTATCTCTGAAAGCTTACTAATGGTGCAAAACTGTATTTCTCATTACATCTGGGCTTGTTTAGTTATGTTAGTTATCCATAGTTTTCTTACTCCAGTCATTACAAAACAGAAGCTGATGGACGTTAGAGCAGGCAAGGCATTTATCCACTGGCATCTATTCACTTCGTTTGTAATGCATGTTCACACATTGATACATCTGTTCTTGCTACTTTGCTATTTCAGAAGATACTGATTTTGAAACCAGTCCAATAACTTCATCTGGAGACTTTTTTTTTTTTTTTGTAAAATAATAACTCAGAACAGATTTCCCTACTCTTCCTCAGAAGGGGTTGTGTTGAAGCTCTCAAGCACGGCCATTGAAACCAAACAGGCTACTCCAAGAGCAATATAGTGTCATACATGAGAAAGAGAAGCAAACGGCAGCCCCAAACTGCCATCATTATTGCTGCAGAGCCTATTGCACTGAGTGACCGACGACCAGGGGCCCCGAGCTCTTAGCTACGAATGGTGAAGACAGGTAGCTTGTGTTGGACGCGATAAAGAAAGGAGAACAAGTGAGACGGTGCAGACAAGTCCGGAGGGTGGTGATAGCACCACCGCTCCGGAGGGAGGAAGGCGCACCCTGAGCCAGCACAGCAGAGCATTGCAAGAATACTGGTAACAGCAAAAACTCAATTTTCTTCAGTGTTTGTTCTTGTGCTTATTCTTCTTATACTCCTCAGGAATTAATTACCACACATAAAGCAATAGGAACCTTTTAGAGCATGTAACTAGATGTGAATTTTGCATTTCTGGGCATCTGATATTCGTGTTTTTAATTTTAACAATTTTGCTAGGAAAGATGCATCAAAGCCCACGAGTATTATGACTGTAGCATTAAATTATCTAGGCTCATCTCTTCGTGTTTGAGTGAGCTGCAAAGATATTCATCGTACATCAAAGATATTCAAACATTCTAAACTCCTCAACCTAACACAAACATGTCTCTGATCCTGCCTCCCTGCGTGGTGGATGTGCCACAATATGGAATGAGGACTTTGCTTTCATCAGAGGTGGGGACTATATCAACTCCAAACAGAAAGGTTACCAGGAGGCTCCCCACGGGACGTTACAAAGGCTTCTCACGGGGCGTGCTGCCGTCCTGTGCCCCTGGGCCTGGCATCTGCCCGGCCCCCGGCCTGGGCAGAGGGGTCTGTGGCACCTGCGCTGGCTGCACCAGCAGGTAGAAGGAAGGGGGAGCGGCCTGGGGCTGTTCTACTTTCGTTCACAGAATGGCCATTTGGGCAAGTTCAGCTCAGCCTGCAAGGAAGGAAGTTTCCTCACTAACTGTTCCCTCCTGCCCTCTCCTACAGGCTTTGGTGCAGCCTCCTGGGGCCTCCATGTGCACTAGGCCAGGCGGCCCTACGGGTGCAATGTATGATGTGCACGGACTCTGGATTATGTACCAAAGACCCTTTACTGAGCATCAGATGCAACTTATATCCCGTACTGTCCCAGATACAATAGCTCGTTTGCAAAAGGCTCGCGAAGCGTGGTTCTAAGCCAATGGTCTGACTAATTAGGCGCAATATTATCCAATCAGCTATGGAATCGTGGCCTTGCAGATGCCAGGAATCAGCTGGCTCTGAGCCGTCTCCAATTACCCTCTGAAGAAAGTTCCGCATGGGAACAGCGCAAGGAGGACCAGTCTACCCTGGTCCTTCAAGGTCATGAGAGAGCGCTGTTCCATCTCAAGCTGTACTGTCTGCCACATCTCCCCCCACTTTTTTTTTTTTTTTTTTTTTTTACCCAGACCATTGACAAAAGGAGCTGCCCTGATTTGGCTTCAGCATTTTGCAGTCTTCTCATCAAGGCCTGCACATTTTATTTATATAAGTAATTATATTTATCCATATATACATATTCATATATATTCATAAACATATATGTTCATAACTATATATGGTATATATCAATAATAATATTTATCCATATATATTCATACATATTCATAATATATGGTATATATAGTAATTATATTTGTCTGTATATATATTCATATATATTTATAAACATATATATTCATTATACATATATGTTTCACATTAATAATAATAATTATTCATATATATATTCCCCCCTTTTAAAAAAATGTTACTTGTTACACAAAACAAAACATTACAATTTGTGATACTCAGATTAGATGCTAATAAAAACACATATAAATGTGAAGTGCATACCATAACCTGCTGAGTGTAAAGAATGGTGAAATTAGCCTGAGAATAATTGCTATTAGTTAATAATTGAGAAACATTTCTTTCAAAAAAATTAAATCCATATGCCATTATTGCCAATTGGAGGGTATGTATCCCACTATGAACCCAGTAAATTTGTGCAAAGGTTATAGGTGTAGTCATCACACATACAAACACCTATAATATTCTATATTGGATATCCATGTTAATCATATAGGTTAAAAGCATAAACTATTAATCATATAGGTTAAAATCAACGCACATAAAAGCATAAAGTTATTAATTATATAGGTTAAGATCTGTATACATAAAAGCATATACTATTAATTATATAGGTTAGGATCAGTATACATAAAGGAATAAAATTGCAAACATCACCACATCTATACCCTACTGCATCAAATGTTTTAAAATGGTTCGTAACCCACTCCAACGACTCACTGGTTTTCGACTCCTGCTCTTGGCTGGAGTTCTCCTGTGGCCGTGACTCCCCTGTTGTCAAGTAAGGCTTTACATTTTGCGCTGGTAACCAGTGAGGACCCTTGGTTGAGCCACAAATGGAGAGACCACCCCAAATTGTTGGTCAGCTGCTGTTGTAAATAACTGATGATCAGAAGGATTCAAAAAATTAAGTCCATATAATGCTTTGTCTAACTGTTCCTGTAGGGTAACACTGTCCATAGGATTCCCTCTGCTTTATTTAACATAGCTTTGAGAGTCCCATGGACACGTTCAATAACGGCCTGTCCAGTGGGGGAATGCGGTATGCCTGTAACACGTTGTATACCCCAGTCTTGTAGGAAGTTAGAAATTGTTCGTGAAACAAAAGCAGGACCATTATCAGTTTTAATTGTTTCCAGAACACCCATAGCAGCAAAAATATCTTAACCAGTGGCATTTCAGATCGCATGCCTTTTCTCCCATATGTGCAGTGGCTGCTAGAAACCCTGAGAAGGTAGCCATGCTAACACACACATAACGCAGCTGGCCAAATGTTGATACATGTGTAACATCACTTTGCCATAATTCATTAGCTCGTAAACCTCGAGGGTTCACTCCTGTATATGATGATACTGGTGTAATACATTGACAGTCAGGGCATGCACGGACAATTTCCGTGGCTTGCTTTTGGGACAGAGCAAATTGTTTACGCAAGGAAGAGGCACTTCGATAAAAGAAGTCATGTGATAATCGGGCTTGCTCAAAACTGCGTGGCAGTACTGCTGCCATTGTCAATTTGTCTGCCAGACCATTTCCTTTAGCTATTGGTCCTAGTAGAGTAGTATGTGACCGCATACACATTATAAAGTATAAATGTACATGATTTTTAAGTAGTGTAGCTAATTTCAGTAGCAAGGAAAAAAGTTGTTTGTTAGTGACCTCTTTTATCATTGCATCTTCAATGCATTGAACAATACCTACAACATATGCAGAATCTGCAACAACATTGAGTGGTCCAATTGAAAACAATTCAAAGGCATGCAAGGCCACTGATAGTTCAACAATTTGTGTGGATCCTTCAACGATTAAAATAGATGATTGCCAGTCTAACAAATCTGTTTGTCTCCATACAACATCTCTATGCGTTTTCCCTGAGCCACCCCGAAACACTGTTTGTGCTCCTTTAATGGGAACAGGGACACATGGGTTCCTTGGCTGCAATGCAATTTGAGAGACAGAATGTAACAGCTTATGTTGTTGGAGGGTATAACGTATCTCATTTAAGTAATGAGCCAGAGTGGCTGGCATGGATAAGAATTCCCTGTTTAATACCACAAAGTCGTCTTTAGTCAGCGGCAAATAAATAGCATCAGGATCATGTCTTGTCAATTGCTGACAATGATTCCAACCTTGTGTTATTAAGGACACTATCATGTCTATTTTTGCAGTTAGTGTTTTCACAGGCACATGAGAAAAAAAATCCATTCCAGAGTTTTCAACTCCTGTACGTTAGCACACTATTGACCTAAAAGAGCATAGGGCTGAACAGAAGCATAAATTATATACAAATCTATTGGTAACTTAACATTAATTCCGGAGGCAAAGGCAGTTGCGATTTTATCCGACACTCTTGCCCACATTTGGTGGTTGGGGGGGGGCGGTTTCAGTTGGATCTCAAGATTTGTTGGTGTTAATTCCCAGGCCTATAATGGGGTAAACCTTCTCAATAGTGACACCCGCCACAGTCAGTACATAGGCAATGACTGTGCTAAGGACCTGCTCATGGGTGAAGGTTACAGGTCTCCACCACGCTTGAAGCTGTCTGCCCACATTTCTTTGAGTTGTTGGGGCACGGGCATAACTGGGTTGGGGCTGGCTTACCCCCTGACCCTCTGGGACAACTTTTCTTAGGGTGGCCATCCTCTCCACATTTAAAGCACTTTCCAACTCCCCCTTTTGGATTTGAGACCTGGCTTTGTGTCGCTAGATGCGCGACAAGGGCCATAGCCAGTGCCTTGGCACGGTGCTCTGCAGTACCGACGTTCTGCCAGGCTCTAATCATGTCAGCAATATAAGGATTTCGAGGCTTCATGGGCTGTAATGCCCTTTTACAGTCTGAATTTTCATTATCGTAGGCAAGCTGGTTCAGTAGTATTTCTTGAGCATCTAGATGCTCAACTTGCTGTTCTATGGCCCTTTGCAGATGATCCAGAAATGCAGATTTACCCTCTGTCGGGCCCTGGATGATTGTTGCGAATGACTGGGTGGTCTCAGGCCCAGCATCTGGTATACGTCGCAATGCACGCAAAGCCAAATCCCTAATCTGCTCATATACTGGCCTCTGATAACCCACCTGCGCTTGCAGGGCGGCATGAGGACCTTCCCCAGCTAACATCTGATACGAGGCTGGCACACCCTGCGAGATATTGTCCATAGCTTGTAACGTGGACATGTCCTTAAACTTGTCTAACCATACACGATAGCTCAGAGGAGTCAGAACCACGTGTCATATTTACTTCCAATCACACGAGGTGAACGTATAACTGTCTGCTATAGATTCTAGCAAAGTCATAGTTACATTTGATAATATTCCGCTCTCCTTGGAGACTTTCTGCAACTCTTTTACAGCCTCATGTGGCAGGGGCTCCCCCTGCGGTGGCGCGTTTGGCCGGTACACAACCGGCACGGCCGTTAACATCTCTAAAAACCCCGCCGGACTGCCTCTCTCAAAAGTTTCCGAACGGTTTGACCTCCGATTCCCTCTTATGTCCCCGTGATCCGGGTCTGGCAGATGCAAATCATGTTCCTTCTCTGGGTGCACAGGGCCAGAATCAAACGGATCATCAGTCAGGGGTGTCAGCCACCCCCTAGTATTGTGGTGCTGACGGTTGTGGCATTTCTTTCTGGTCAGTCTCATCATTTGGAGGGGTCCCTGTTGCCTTCAGGGTAAGCATAACTGCCACCAGGTGGTCGCATGTTTTACTGCAGCTGCATCACCATCTGCCATCACCTCCTTAAGGCACTTTCCGAGATCGTCCCACACCTTTCGCTGGAATGTGCCTTCTTTCGGAAAGGTAGGCACCTTCTCCGGGATCCACTCTAACACAGGTACTAAGTTTTTCCCGGAAACTTCTCGGTTGTGCTCACGCATCACGCGCTGCAGCCCATCCAGACTGCGTTTCTGCTCTTGAGACATTCCGCCTCCCATGGTTCCCAAGCCATCACCTGTAATTAGGCGGTGGGTGCTCATCAGAGTTCTTCCTGCTCAGTTCCTGGTTTGGCTGGGCTGCTCTGCCAGGTTCGGACTTCGTGAGCCTCCGTAACGTTCGTGCCCCACATTGGACGCCATTCGGAGCGTATGATGTAAAAGGACTCTGGATTATGTACCAAAGACCCTTTACTGATCATCAGATGCAACTTATATCCTGTACTGTCCCAGATACAATACCTTGTTCGCAAAAGGCTCGTGAAGTGCAGTTCTAACTAAACTAATAGTCTAACTAATTAGGTGCAATATTATCCAATCAGCTATGGAATCATGGCCTTGCAGATGCCAGTAATCAGCTGGCTCTGAGCCATCTCCAATTACCCTCTGAAGAAAGTTTCACATGGGAACAGCAAAAGGAAGACCAGTCTACACTGGTCCTTCAAGGCCATGGGAAAGCGTCTCAGGGCCCTAGGGACTTTGGAATGGCCTCCCCAGGGTCTCTGTGCACACTGGGCCTCGGGGGCCTCCATGCGTATTGGGCCTCAGGGCCCTAGGGGTTTGGTGCAGCCTCCCGGGACCTCCGTGCGCACTGGGCCTCAATTGGCCTATGAGCTTTCGTGTAGCCTCCCGGGGTCTTCATGTACACTGGGCCTCTGAGTCCCTAGGGACTTCGGTGCAGCCTTCTGCAGCCTCCATGTACACTGGGCCTCGGGGGCCCTGCAGGCTTTGGTGAGGCCTCGAGGGCCTCCATGTGCATGAGGCCCTGGTGGACCTGCGGGCTTTGGTGTGTCCTCCCGGGGCCTCCATGCGCACAGGGCCCTGGGGGCCCTAGAGGCTTTGGTGCAGCCTCCCGGGGCCTCTGTGCACACAGTGATTTGGGGTCTCTAGGGGCTTTGGTACAGCCTCCCAGGGTCTCCGTGCGCACAGTGACTCAGGGTCTCTAGGGGCTTTGGTGCAGCCTCCCGGGGCCTCCGTGCACACTGGGCCTCGGGGGCCCTACAGGCTTTTGTGCAGCCTCCTGTGACCTCTGTGTGCACTGGGCCTCGGGGGCCCTAGGGGCTTTCGTGCAGCCTCCCGTGACCTCTCTGCGTATCCCTCTTTCCCTGCCAACTGCCTCCCAGATCTGCTCTCCCAAACAATACATAGCCCCTTTAGATTTTTCAGCAGTTTGCTGCAATGTCCATCACTGAAGCACTTAGAAGCATCTGAAACTGTTTTCCAAGGGATTTCATTCTGTGATGGGCAGACCCTCTCTTGGCTGCTTCGCATCTTCTTTTGGTATCAGCAGACACTTGGGGACCTGTCACATCCGATTTGCTTACCCTGCCCTAATGCTGCGCAACGTGAATGTCACTCAATTGATGTTTTTACAAAGAAAACAAAACAACAACAATAGCAGTACAGGCAGACATGAATGCAAAGATGAGAAAGGAAGGGAAACTTCCTTTCTTCAACAAGGTGGCATTTTCTTTAAGGAACTAAGAACAGTAAAATCCTCAGCCAAGCTCACTTTGTTAATAGCATACCGGCCATTTGCTTCGGGAGGAATCTAACTCTCCAATTCAAGATATTGCTCACTGAAGACAATCCAAAACTTTTGCTTTGGGGGAAGATGGAGTAAAAGCAAAAACTGTCCACTGACTTAGGTTCTGCAACATTTTCAATTAACACATTATCATCAGTTGCGACAAAGGATTTAAACTAACAGTGTAGTGTATCCAGAAACTCCCCATCTCCAGGAAGGGGACAGTTCTTGCTATGAGGGGCAATGCAGGGAACAGAACAGGAGGCGGCGTGTGCACATGCCACATGCAGGCAGCCGGGTTCTTCACTCTTCCACTTGGCAGGTTGGGAGGCAGATGACTGGGTGCTAGCTATCCAGGAATATCCTGACTATCCAGGACTATCCTGGATAGAAAGCTCCAAAGTCACTCTGCTGAGCCTCTGTAGCTTTTGTGCACTGCTCTCGCAGGCAATGCTTTCTCCTGGGAACTGCTCAGTTCCTCGGAAGCCACACACAGAAACACAAGATGACTGCTCCTTGATTCTTACACTAGGAATCTGTCATTTGTTTTTCTTCACGTTGTAAATTATTCCAATTCTAAACATGTGTTGGAAAAGCTCCTTTCCAAAATCTAAACCTGCTGCAGAGGACCACGTGCCAACATTCAGACCACCCGCCTATGAAGCCCTATTTCCCATTCTCTGTCCTGATGCTTGATTTTATACCTTTTGTACTGAAAGGTGACACTGGTCAATCTTAGCCCCCAAAGTCCTAGCATCTGCTGCCAAAATGCACAGAGACTCCACTATGAGCATCCCCAATCCAGGAAATGAAAAATCTGGCCTAGCTATAATGGCAGACTTTGAAGCAATCTCCTTAAAATTGATTCTTCAGGCCTTGAAAAAACACTTTCACTAAGATGATGGGACATGGCTTTTATTACTTTAAACTCTTGTTGTTAAGGCTCAAAGTTAAGTATCCTGCTTCAAAATGCTTTTTATTCAGCACTTACATACTTAGCAAAGGCTTAAACTCTCTGCAGGATCAGGAGCTCAGCACACTTGTATACACCTGTTCCACTCATGCAAAAAAAAGCAAAATAAACCTCTACTTTTTGAACATTCTCATAAAATGCCTATATAAAATGGCAGCCCAAACAGGACCACTTCTGTCCCTGCTCTTATTCAATAATGAGTTACTGAGTCAAAATGGTAGTTCTCTGCTTCCCAAGACTGTTCCCTGTGGGTAACAACTGGCCCTGTACTTGGCTGTTTGTGCTAGGCTGGTGAATGCTGCACCGGGCAACACTCAAACACATTTGCTATCACCTTTTTTGGTGGTAAAATTCTTACAATACAGCTTTTACTGCAAAACTACCGTCATGGGGCTGTACCACTCCAATACTCTATTGCTTAGTTTTCCTCAGTTATAGCCAGTGAGACCACTCAAATCTGAAACAGCCCACTTATTTGCATGGTGACTGTAGCACTTCAAACACTAAGCTGCTAAATCCCTGCCAGAAACCAATGGGTGAATTAATCAGGAAACAAGATTTAGTGCCTCAGCTTACTTCCCTAAATGTCCTGGTATATGGCAAGGGCCCTCAGGCTTACTCTTCACCCGTGAGCTCAGGCGTTCCTGGGTGGCCAGGTTACGGTTTGCCAGTTCTGGCCACATGCCCTTTGATCTCCCCGGATATTGTTACAGAAACGTTTTGCACAATCACCCTGAGTTAGGAAGCATCGAGAGCTGTCATTAATTGTTTCACAGATGCAAACACAGCTCAGTACATAAATTGATCATTCTCTCTTCAGATAAACGCAGAGGGTACAGACTCCTGTGCATGAGCACTTATGAAACATTGTGTGTTTGACTATCCAGAGGCTCCTTACTGCCAGTCACCTCCAAGTCAACTCTTTTAATAGCAGGTGCAATGGGGCTGAGATACCAGAGGGGAAATGGTACAATTAGCATTTTGAAAACAAGCATTTTCTCCAAGAGAACCTTTCCTCAAGAGTTTTCCATCACTTTGGTAACTTCTGAGTGCCATTGGGGAAGAACACAAACATTTTAGAGGATATTTCCAAGTTAACAGACTTCAAGAATCTCCTATCCAAAGTTCAGGGTTCCCAGCATCATCTCACAAATTAACTCAAAAGTTACAATTTCTAAAGGATAAGTTTTCCTACCAGAAAAAAACACCTCAGAAGACTGACACCTGCCCTGGGATCAGAGAGTCCAAATTTCAGTGCAGCATTTTGCACTGTTGGCAGCAATCTCCCAGTCACAGAAGTGGAGTTCACTGAAAAAGGAGAATTATACCACTGCCTTTTTTTTTTTGGTTCTGTATCTTACCTAGAAAGCCTGGGACCTGGAGGATGACCGCTTCCTGCACAACATGTATGATTTCCTCTCAACATGCTTCTGGTTATCTCACCAAGATGCCACTGAGCACGGGTGGTCCACAACAGGCAAGCAAACATTTCATTAGAAGTCAGGAGTTCTTTCATTACAGGAAACACACAACTCCAGTACGTTGCCAAACGTGAGCGAAACAATCACAATGAGCAATCACAACAGCGGGGGAAGTATGCAGCAAATAATATGAGGTATTTGTGGAAGGGGTTCAGCAGAGTGCTTGAGAACACGCTTAGAACCTAGTAAAAATCAATGAGACACAAGCATGGCTTCTGCTGTGCAGGAATAGCACATTGAATCACCACTGCAAAACGGGCTTCCACGGCCAGCAAATGACACCACGTTTAACAAACCTATCGTATGGCTTGATTCAAGCATCTCACACAGAGGTAGCTGAATGTATTTGATGGTGTGCATGCTTAGCCCTCCTCCCTCTGACTTCCACAGCAGCCAGGACATGCTGAGCACTGGCACTTCCCTCCAGCATAGCAACCCTGTGATTAATACTGTCAATTTGATTCACAAGGATTTGTGAGCCAGGCAAGCAAGCTAAAGAATAAGCCCCTCTCACAAGGAGACAAGGCCACGAAAGAAGTTGTCCCACCAAGTCATCAAAGCAAATAGCATGAATGAGACAGTGTTCATGGAGACAGAAGTGGCATTGAAGGCTGCAATAACAAAACAGGGCAGTGACAGAATAAGTGGTCAAGCAATTGGCTGGTTGACCCAAATGCACATCCATATAGTTGGCGTGCTAGCAACCCATACAAACAAGGTACTCGAGGGTCTATTTATGCAAATATATTCTAGATGGTGGCAGAAAAATACATAGGAACAAACACTTATTAAATACAGCTAGGGGCTTCTGACAGGGTCTGAGCTAATTGTTACAAATTTGCTTTGTACCTATTGCCAAGGAATGAAGGCTACTAATTGAGTTTGCTCATTATTTATTCGCAATAGCTAGAGCTGTCCCCTGTAAAAACTGTATCAAAAAGTGCCTTAAAGTTACAAGGGTGTCATACTATCAGGTCAGGCTCTTGTCACCTGCTCTAGCAAAAAGTAGGCTAAAAGCAAATTTAAGCAGATAACCAGTTTGTCACTTTATACAGAGAATCCCTAAGTAGTATAAAACTTGTAACACGCTTACACTGGAGCACATAACACATGCAGAAACTGGAACCATGTTGCCTTCACTCCTTGGTCAGGCAGAGGATGTCCCACGGTAGTGGGAGGAAATTCTTTGCCTCTTCCCCGACCCCCAGTTCAGTATCCTGTTCAAGCATTTGTTTGCAGAAATTGGGGAAAAAAAAAAAA